>APFE030967292.1:0-13613 GCA_000404065.3 Pinus taeda
TTCTCTAAATGCATGAGAAGGGTTTAAATACTACTAACTAAATCTAAAAATAATTTATTACAAAAATGTAGGTTGCAATTTAAATGACAGTCCTAATTTCAGGAAAAAATAAAGCAAAATTAACACTAAAACTAAATCTAAAACTAACAACTAACAACTAATTATTTGTGTATCCATTCCTTGAAATTGCAAGTGTTCAACATTTGCTTGAGGAGAGTTGGCTGGCCGACTTTCGACTTTAGCTGTCCTGTGAAAACGGAATCGGTAAGAGCTGGTGCCATCTTCTCGGCAGAATTGATGATACATTTGAGATTCATGCACTGGCTGTGTGGTTTTACCAAATACTTCCAATAAGAATCCCAATTCACCTTAGTTAATCTTTTGATGGATTCTTCCTTTTCTTGAGTCTTTTGTCTCCATCCTGTCTGCAGATTTTGTACATATCTACATACCACTTTGAGGATATCTCTGATAAATACCACTGGTTTTACAGTTCAAGTTTTTCCTTTTGCCTTTAGCGTTTTTTCCTACAAATTTCCGGGCGTACAGGCGACTGAGTAATTAAAGGCTTTCCTCTTCAAGGGTTTTGCCCAATGATGCACGATTAGCACTAGATGCTAATCACGCATCGGAAACTGCCTTCGTTTCTTGATCCAGGCTTTCTTGGCGCGATTTGTGCCTCTTGTGCACTTTTTTTTAGAGGATATAAAGCTTAAATTTTGTGGAAATAACGACTCCATGAGTTCTTGACTCTGAGTCTTAAATTGTCTGTTTGTGACATCAGTGTTATCTAGTACCCATTTAACCATATCTGTGTATGGAAGAATTTTGGGCCTCACTGCTATCCGGTGCAAGAACGAACATGCAAGTTCTATAATAGACACCTCAGAAGACCCATGTGAGCCTGTAGTAGCTGTTACCTCCATCATTTTGGGATTTTCCTCCTCAAGTAGACTGTACATGCCTTCCCAAGTAATAATACCAGCATCTTTGTTACAGGAGGTGTTTGTGTATAAGGGTGTCATTTCTTTGTCTTCAGAGCTCGGAGCTTTACCCTTCTTTCCCATAATATATTGAACACTGTTATGTATAGTTCTCTGCTCTTTGTTCCTGCAGTTTACAAATGAGGTGAGAATAATGATAAGAAAAAGGTGACAGGAAAGCTTTAAATGCCGAAAACATATAAAATATACCACCTTACTTGAAATGGTTCTTTGATAAGATCAAAACCATATTCGATTAATGATTGCCAACTAACTCATTGATTAACATTAACACGCATAATCAGGTCTCAGTTTATGGAAAAAGCTTTTTCGAACAATGATCCCTGAAGATCTGCAATAAGGCGATTTGCGATTTGCTTTGCAATATTGCGGATCACAATATCGTAGATTGCAATATTGCAGAATCACAATATCGTTGGTTCATAGCGTATGACAACCATGCATTAATGTGTTTTTTGTGAAATACGATTTACGATATGTGCCATCACATATCGGTGGTTTAAGGCATTTCAATGTAAGTGATGTTTGAGGCATGCGATGCGATGAATGTTTTTAGTGCGTAGTTTCGCATCGCGATTTCACAACTTAGAATTCCGCTTGTAGGAAGGGATCTATTACCCTTTTTGCGATGCGATGTTTCTTAAGGAGTGATTTTATTCTAACTTATCATAAAACTTAAGACTTTTTAGATTTTTCGACGGTATTATCCTAAGTGTATGATAGTAAGTTTTATTGAAAAAGGAAATATAAGCATTAATCGATTTTTTGTTTAGGGTCCCCACTTATTTAGTATTAGTGATAAAACTAAATAAGAAGGGGGGTTGTTGCTGGCCACAACAGAACCCAAGCACTATCTTCAGGTTGTTTGCATTTATCATCTCCTGTCGTGATTCCACTTCGGAGCATAATGTTCACATTTGGATCTTCCTCGCGTGGCTCATACCTCATCATCTACAGGTTCTGATTTGGGGTAGGCGGTAACATTCCTTTGTCGCATATCCTAGCTATCAACAATCTTTCATCTCATGATCAAATAGGGTACGATACAGACATGATGGATGCGTACGTTTTGTACAATCGTGGGCATAATGTCCTGGCCCTCCACAATTATAGCATATCAGTTGTCCGCGACCTCTTCCATGTCCTCCTCCACCTCGGCCTTGTCCGCACCCTTGAAATCTTGTTCGCACCACTCCTATCTCCTGGTCTAGGGGTCACATTTCAACCTAAACTTTGTAGGTGGGAGTTCTATCCATCATCAACTCATAGCTTCTACAAGTTTGCTCATCATGTCCCATCGACCTACAAAAAATACATAACAATTGCTATGAATTTTATGTATACTTCTATAACAAATGGCAGTTGTTTGTAGCTTGTTTCCCTCCTATTTGACAAATCGCGCACCATAAAGTAGGCGTCGCACTAGGTCCTGCTTGTGCTTCCGGCCTTAATGGCATCGGTCCTCCTCCCACGAGGTAATTTTCGAACACCGGGTAGTCTTCTTTATCATGACCCTAACCCTTGCATTTTATGAACCACACCTCCTTGCACACTTCTGGGCGAGTTTTCCTATCCTATTTTAGACTTTGCATCTCAAGGCATAAGTTTTTCAACTGCGTGTGGATCTAATGAACTCCCAAGTTAGGATCCTGCATTAGGGTATCATGCAACCTCACAACGATCTCTAAGGCCTTTGCCTAAGTTGTTAATTTCTACTACAATAACGCACTCCTTAAATGTGGTGTTAGTGATGCTACAAACCATTCATGATGTTGTCCATCCATCATATTCATATTAGCTTTGCGAATCGTACACTTCAACCTCTGAACCAACTCCCAAGGAGTCTAACCTAGTAGCATCGTGATTTCTTTGAATCCAATGATCGACTGTGCTTCAGACTTTGGCCTGCTAAATTCTTTGTTTAGCGTTGCTTGGATATTTGTGATTCCCACATTTGGATTACCATTGGAGTGCTTAATATAACAAGTCAACGCGCAGTTCTGTAGGGCACTAAACAGTGTCACTTTCTTTATATTGTCATTTGTAACTCCCTGTGCTTCCCATATGACTCTTACCATGAACCAAAATTGGTCTAGATCCTCATTTCCCAATCCTTTGAACATAGGCAACTTTATCATGCTTGCCATATTGAATCACGGTAGTGGCAGAGGTGGTACGGGTGAAGATGGAGGTGAAGGCAGTGAAGTTGGTGGTGGTGTGGGTGGGGGTGGTATTCATAGAATTCTTTGCCTTATCAGATGGATCACACTTCACAGCGAGACCTTCGTGAGTTCTTCCTTGTCCCCTTGCAGAGGTGAAATCAAGAGGCTAGTTTTTGGTCCCTTATTTCCTTCGTTCTTGTAAGTTTTCCCACTTCGCATAACCCCGAACATCAAGGTAATTGTATAACCCTCTTTTCACACAATAACATTTTAATCCAAGTATTCAGAGACTTTACGTACTTACCTCGCGGTCCCTTGAGAAGGCATCACTCTGCCTCGCTGTAGCTCACTGAGATGTCAACCTTGAACTTAGTAATGAATCCTTTTATAATCTGATCGAGCCAATGATCAATTTCATGCATGATGTTATCCTCCGATGCTTCCAACCTTCACACTAACTCTAGGTCCACACAATAGGATTGTCTAGTTTCCACCTTCCTTGGTTATCTACTAGCTTCGTGATCCACTTGTACAGCTCAGTAGGGAAAGATGCGAAAAAGATCTCGTGGATTTCTGTGTACAGGTAGTAGTCTAACCACTCTTATTTTGTCAGTCGCAGATTCCTATTCTCCTACACCGCAAACTCATGAATCCTCCTGTCCAACCAACCTTCAATTTCCTTCTTAGTTGGATTCTAATTATACGACATCAGACATCTCTATGCAGATTCTGGTCCTGAAAACATAACCATTTTTTGGCTTGATGAGGCTGGCCCAAGTTCAAAGTTAATTAGCCAAACAAATCCCTACACTACTGGCCCTTTCGGCATCATCTTGCGATGCATGGACTAAAGTCTCACCCGAAGTAGTATGGGGGGATGTTGGAACTAAGTTTCCACACCTTGGAGATGTTGAGGGGTCAATTTAGTCCAACTGCACTTACCTTCACACAGGTCGCTTCGCGTAGTGTCCTGGCCTGCGATACCTTCACGACCTATTAGGATCGCCTTTCGCACAGCCCTAACCAGGGGCTAAGATGATTTCACGCTGCTAGGGTAGCGATCTGCGCTATTTCCCCAAGTTACCCCACGTTTCTTACTTATCTTCTTACAATTGTTAGTTAACTTCACGTAAATAGATACCTTATCTCACATTTACTTAATCAATACAGTTATAGGTGTTTGCACACCATATAAACAACATAAATGCAATTTATACCCAATATATTTGATACAGAAAACAGGAAATAAATACACAGAATTGACGTAAAACTTCCCTTTATTAATGTTTAACTGATTATAGACTCAAATTGCCCTCCGCACTTAGTTTTCCCTGAAACAAATTGGTGACCTTGCTGGGGAATGAATAAATGTTTGTTTGTTGTTATTGTTTTTTTTATAAACTATAGACAAAGTCTGAATTTAGCCAGGTAGCCTTTGAACTACTCTTGCTCTACAATTGCATAGTAGATGAATGCTGCTTCAGTCAATTTCTCATTTAGTTTATGAATTAAAAATTTGACTTACAAGCATTCTAGATGCCCTTTTGGTAGCTCAGTAACCTCTCAAGACATTCCGTTGTACTTTTCTCTTTACTGTCCATCATAGCTCAACTTAACTCATTGAAGACAACTACACATCTGAGCCAAAACCCATTTCAGTTGCGCTCCCTGGCCCATCGCACTGTCTATCACTGTAACCCAGTATGCATTGCACCTCATGAGTGTGTAAATTGTGATGCATCCCTATTTCTGTGAAGCCCAGGTGTGATGACTGACTGAGCCTTTTTCCATTCTAGAAATTGGGGGTTTTTTTACCTTGTTTTCAGTTTTGTTTAGTTGTTTTTTTGCTTATGAACAATGCCTCATTACTAAAGCCTACTTGCATCACATAGATTAGCCTCCATTAGATTAGGATTAGTAAATGTTTTTATCTATTTGTTCATCATTTACAATCCTTTGTCAAAAAGTTGCTTAAATTGATCTGTCACTTTGGTACAAAAAGTGTCGTAATTGTCATTTTGTGTCGAAAAGAGAAGTGTCGTGGATTCTTCCTTCCTTGGATAGTCGATTGAACTTTTCGTCATGTATTTGGTTTGATTTGTTTATATTCAAAGTGTCAAAAGAATTTTTTTATTCGAAATTGAGAAGTGTCATTTAGTCTTCCTTTCTCTTTTGAAAAAGAAATTGTTGAAAATGTCGCTTTGAGTAAAATATTTCAGATCTTTGCTACATATAGTTTTCCTTTTTAGAATTTTTCACATTAAGGGGAATGAAAAAAATTACATGCATTTGCATCTGTATTTAGTTGTGTGCAGAAAATGATTTAGGAAAATGCACTAGTGTGTTCTCTTTGATCTTTGTTTGAAAGAATTGTAATCTTCTTTCCCTAGTAGCTAGGATTTTCATTGCTCAAAATAAACAAAGATTGTTTATCATTATAGATTTAATTTTAGGAATTTCAAAATCAACATCACACAGTGAACCATTGAAAGGAAAAATTTAAACAAGATCAACTTTAAAATAAATTTCAATGAACCTAACAATGCTTAGGAACTTAACACGACACATCTAGGGGTCTAGGCTAGAGACGTGTTTTTCCGTCGTAAAAACTAGTAACTATTGTTTTCATCAAAGGTTGGGTGATTCCTCCTCCTTGATATGGAAAGTGCTAGCATAGAGTTGTTCTCCCCGTACTATCGAGTATATATTGGGAGACCATGATAGGCTTATATCCTTTATCCATAGGAATCTAAGTCTGCCGCCTTATTGATTGCAATGCACTGAACACATGACTCGGGAATATTGATTTCCGTACATAAGTCCTTGGTAATTTCTCTTTAATTTATCACCAAGGTGTATATTGCAGTTTTGCAATTGGTTTGGTAATCCCTTTGTCTACATTCTCTAGAGTAGTGACTTTCCTTCCTTTTCAACTCTTTAAAATAAGAGGTTCATCTGAGCACTTGTCGCTTTAGGCTCATTAAAAATCGAAGGAGACTAGAGTCATCTTTAGCTTTTTCTCAACTCTTAAAAACTAAAAAAGAAACATTGTGTCAAAGCTTCTTTAAAATTAATTGAATTCAGAATAACATCCCTATTCCTTAGTTGATCTTAGGTTGAGATATATGGAGACAAATCCGGGATCCACCAATCAAGGAATCCATTTTGAGGGGAATCCTAGTCCTTTTTCTTCTTGGGGAAATATTGGTGCTCTGTATATGGCTACATTTTCCCTTTCGGAAATTACCATTGGCCTACCAGTATGTTTGTTTTCAATCTCTGTGGTTCAAAATGCCATGATTCATTTGCAATCGGATCAACCTCCAGTTGATACTGAAGTTGACCCTTCGCCTTCTTCTTCGTTTGTTTCTCCCTCCCCTTCTTCCTCTTCGCTTGGTGAAGTAGTGATGCTAGTAACCAGTTTGCTGAGAAGAAGAAGAAAGGGAAGGAAAAGAATAAGAAGCCAATTCAGAAAGGGGGCAACCAAGCAACCATTGCTTTGAATGCATCATCTGGTGAAAATCCGCACCTTAAACTTCCCAAAACCAAATTTCCATGTGTAATTTGTGCGGGTAACCATTTTTCTCGAGACTGTCCTTGCTTTCCTTGGATCTTGAGAGAATGATCTCCCCATTCACACCATCCTGTGTCATCAACTTCTGGAGATCATGTTGATAACACACCTTCAACTAGTGATAGTAAAGTTCATGGACATAAGAGAAAGGTTAGGTTTCCATGTAGGTTATGTGAAGGGAACCATACCCTTCACCTTTGTCCTTTTTTGGATGAAGCCAAAAGAGTGTTGGATAACTATCCTGCTTCATTGCAGCGACTTCCATCTGGCTACAAGAAACTCCCCCCAAGTCCTTTACTAGTTGAAAAACCGACTGACTTAAATCAACTGTTGGTCGAAACCACTCTCTCTGAAAGTGAATCTTTTGAGTCTATACCTGACCAAAATCAACAGGTTGAGGTAATAGTTGACCCAGTTCCACCTTCAGATAATCATAACTTTCTCGAAGAGAGTGGAAATGATACCGTTCAAATTCTTTTTGTTACTTCAGATTCTGATGAACTTGAGGGCAATCCGCCTATTCTATCTAGACAAGAGGAAAACCCTCTAGTTCTCGTAACTCAAGGGGTTAATTCACCCATTTATTTGGTACCCCCTCCAAGTAGTCTAGTCACTTCCTTTGATTGGAATCAACTAGCAAGATTTTGCCTTCCTTCTTATGTAACTTTTAGGATCATAGTACAAGTTCGTAAAATGATCATGTCTAGCACTATTATATATGAAGGGGCATCAATGAGTATCCTTTCCTCAACTGCTTGGAGAGCACTTGGTTCGCCATCGCTTATGCCTATTACAAAGAATCTATTAGGCTTTAACAAAGGAACCAGTCAACCGTTAGGGATCCTTCCTAAGTTACTAATCACTTTGGGAGGGAAAACCATTCATCTAAACATGATGGTAGTCCCAGGGCCATTAGATTACAACTTACTCCTTGGACGTGACTATGTTTATAACATGGAAGATATTATTTCAACACTCTTCTGAGTGATGCATTTCTCGCATGAAGGAAATATTGTCACCATTGACTAGCTTTGATTTCCCAATCCAAGCATAGCTCCAAGTCAGTCATCATCCCTAAATGGTGCTTTTACATCAACGGTATCACTTGAATCTTCATTCCATCCACCTGATCACCACGAGTAATCTAGTGAATGTAACGAAGCTTGGAGGCATGCCACCTTGTCTATTTTGGACGCAACCAGTTGTAAAGATAAGTTTCCCTGTAGGTTATGTGATTGGTCTGTCATACTGGTCTGACACACCATTCACCTTTGTCTATTCTGGACGAATCCAAGGAGGTGTTTTGTCTATTCTGGATGAAATCATCCTGCCTAACCACAGAAATTTCCATATGGTTACAGGAGACTCTCCTTTTCATCATGCTGGGGGCATGCAAACCATTTTTTCCTATTTTCAATTTGTAGTTTTGCCGTTTTTTCAATTTTTAGTTTTGTCATTTTCAAGCTTATATAAAAAATAAAAAGAACTGCAACCAAGCATAGTTTTTTTGTTTCAAGCTTGTGTAAAAATGAAACCGAATCCAAGCAATATTTTGTCATTTCAAGCTTGTGTAAAAATGAAATTGACTCCAAGCCTAGTTACCCCATGGTTCAAGCTTGTCAAAAAAATGAACCCACCACCTAAATAACCTTTGTGATTTCCATTCTATCAGCCTTTTGAGCCTTGGTTGTGTACCTCTCATCACCTCCATCCCTTTGGCTGATCATATGCTCTCACTTGGTTGTTTTACTCCTTTTTGAGGAACAGTTGTGATGAGTGGTCTTATTAGCCAGCCTCTTCACAGAACTCACCATATTTTGAGAAGTTCCAAGATTACCAGGAACGAGTTGCTACCCTAGACACCACTCATTCCTCAAAATTGAGTCTCCTTTAAACCATTTTTAGACTCGTTAAATATGAAAAGATTGTCAAGCAATTGGCCTTTCCAGCTCATTAAAGTGCTTGGAAATGTCATCCCTCCTGTATAATTTTATACTTTTTCAGACCCGAGGGATTATCTTACGAAAAAGTGTGAGCTCTTTTCCTTTTCAGCTTGTTAAAGTGATTGGAAAAGTCATCCCTTTTTTCTTATTTTATCATTTTTCAGACCTAAGGGATTATTTTACAAAAAAGAACTTCTAGAGTTTTCTTTTCGTCCCTTTTCAAACTCTCTAAAAATGAAAAGGACTAAGTTATCCTTGTCGTTAAACTCGTTAAAACAATAGCAACAAACTTGTCCATTCTAGAAAGACCGAGTTTCACTGTCACTAGACTCGTTAAAACATAACGACAGGTTTTCCCGAAGGGCAAATTATAGAACAAGAATATGTTATCCTCCTTAAGCTTGAAAAAGAGGTACTAGTCATCGATGACTAGGGAGAAAGGGAAAAAAACTTGAAGAGATTTATGGTAGCAGGTCACTCTTAAACATGACACTTTCATTCCATCACCATGATTGAGTCGGGTTGGGTTATTTCGTTCACCGGTCATCTCACCATTGGTATTTTGCACCATCCATATTTTGGGGTTAACGCTACCAATCCATCTTAGCCAACATGTTCAAGAGAAGTCATTCAGTTGAGAAACCACAATCCAGTTAATGCTTCATCCACTATAATACCTCCAACCTTCATTTTTTCATGACCACCATTCCTGAAACTTGTGTTGTCAGATCATTGTCACCTCCAGAAATAATTTGCTTCGTTTCATGTTGTAGATGTGGGATACATCAAGGCCCTCCTACGATGAGTCACTTCTTGTCGACATCAGCTCATTATCCAAGAAGATGACTTAGAAACACCCCTTTTAGTGCTTTGGAGCTTGCATGCATCAATGGAAAGTTTCTCACTTTTGGCGACAGGTTGACATTAATGGCCTTCGACCGAAAGATTTTTCATGGTTTTCGACATCAGATCATATATTCACTCCACGTGAATTGTACTATAGTACGTTGAAGGTCATTATCATTATCGATGATTCCTCTCGCGCCTATTAACAGCTCACATTATTAGCTGGTAATCAAGCGATGTCTTTCCATGTTCGACTTCAGAACATCTCTTCACATGGATCGACTTGTACATCGGGCAAATATTGAACGAGTTTGAAGACCCTATACCTAGTTTCATCCATCTAGGCTGTGATGTATTCAGGGATATAAAAACATCAAATGTGCAAAGTCGCTGCACAGATGGTCATTTGAACTAAGGATGATGACTCTACATCTGAATAATCACCAGTCTGCATCTACAGACGACTATCTAGTCTATGTACATGAAATGAATTTATAAAGTTGAGCATGGGAATGCATTCCTCAGCTAGATCATGAAAATTATATTATTATGATGTATTGTATTGTAACTTATGCAGGTCACCTGCCAGTTCGAAACCTCGGATCCTCATGATAAAGCATTTCACCCGACATCAAGATTTACGACTTCATGATTTAGGGGGCAACTGTTATAGAAATATTTGGGCACCTCAACCCCAATCTTATATGTCAATAAAATAGGGCTCATGAACTCCTAAAAGAGTTGTTTCATACCTTAAAAGAACATGGTCATATGATTACATCATTCCCCAAAAGTTCCACTTGAGAAACCATCCAGAAATGGCCTAAACTGAACCATACTGATTGCTCCATTGGCAAGGTGCGATGCATACTGAGTATTACACTACCCAGGTGTGATGCAAACTATTTGGGCCTTCTATAGGGTGTGATGGATGAGGATGGACAAATGTCCGAGATAGTTTGCTAGGTGGTTGCTCATGGAATCTTCTAGAAACTTCTCCTATGACACTTGCCTCTTTGAATTCGTCGGGGGATGAGTAAGAGATCCAAGAAATCTCCAAGTGGAACCAATTGTAACAAGTGGAATGACACTAATCAAAACCCAGAGATGACTCACACCCTGGCACTCATCTATAAATGGATCCCACATCCAAGAGATCCAGAGGCTGGAATATTGTGAAGTGCAAGGAAGTGCTGATAGTTTGTAATTGAGGAAGGATCATTGTATTGTTGGTGTGATCTTGCTATTTCATGAGGCGAATAGGGATTGATGCTGGGAGGATGATGCTGGATCACACAACTGGGTTGTAATTCTCCCTTCTATGTAATAAAGTTCTTCAAGTTTTCTTCCATATGATTATGCAATTGTGAATGTTATCATTTATGAATGCCATTGTATGTTCATTACATATCTGATTCTATAATGTCTATGTTATAATAGATCAAGATGCTTTCACGGTTCTTTGTTACTATGTTTCTACAGGTACTCTCCAAGCGGGTTAAGTATGGGGAGGAGTTGAAAGCTCTGTCAAGGGGGGGAGAGATCAAGCAAGGCATTAAGCAGAAGTTCCAGGTTGGTTCTATTGTCTTTCTCTTATCTATTATACATAGAAGAAATCATTGAATTGCTTTAAACTGTTGTTTCTAGGGTAGCTGCCAAACCTAGGGGGCTAGTCATTCGAAAATACACTAGTTTTTCCCGAAACAATTTAGCTAGTGTATCTATGCAACTCTACATCTAGTTAGCTAGACCTCATGCACTTTTGAAGTGCACTTTGATTTTTAATAAGTTTTTATGTTCTACGAAGAAGGAAAGTGAGTAGAGATATCTGATGAGGGCACCACCTGGGTGGAGTCAAGTGATAAGTCATTGTTGAGAGAATCCAGGGTTCAGGTGATCTAAAAGTTTGCACATAATTTAAATGTTTGTGGAGTCTAATTTCAAAGTTGATGGATGAGTTAGCCATGATCTGAAGGATTTTGGTGTATAACAAGGGTGCACACTTCCATACGCACCATATTCTCCCTATGGACTAGATATAATGAAGAAACATAATGAAGCATGGGACCCATGAAGAGAGATGAAGTGGCGAATGCCATGATGGCTATTATGGCTATGTGGATGTTTCATGGGCTCTACATTATGCCTCATGAAAGGAAATATCCAAATAATTCGGGGTTATAAGAAATAATACATTATGGCATATATTATGCTCCCAAATTTCCTTTGAATCATATGTAAAGGAAAATTATGTGAAGCAATTTGGGGTTGGATCTAGTGGGATCTATGTCCTTGAGTCTATATGGATGCAACATGGAGATGTGTGGTTGATGTGGCATCTTTTAATTGGTCAAACATCAAACTATCATATCTTTCAATATAGGACCCAGATTGGGATAAATCTTATATTGTTGGAAAGCTCGTGACAAGTTGAATATGTTGGTGATATCAAAAGTTAATTACACAAAATTTGGAGAAGGAATATTTTTTAACCCCATATTCATAATGAGACCATGGAGATCGAGTTAATTAAAACCTAATACCTCCCATATTCCAAGTATTTACGAATTGGTGGTAGGGAGCATTACAAAGTGGAATCAAAGCACCGAGGTTCAACACTCAAACTAAATGAGCCTAGAAAGATAATGTTAGAAGCTTTGTTAGGATTGTGAAGTACATAATTTAAAATGATAATTGTTTGTTTTGTGCATATGTATGTTGATTGTAGAATTTTAACTAATGATTGTGTGTTGAATGCATATATATATTGATTTCAAAATTGTAGAATGATCAAATGACTAGCATGGAAGATTTTGATATGCTATTTTATTTCCTAAATAACATACTAACTTGATAATTGAAGTTTCAAACAACCTCATATCTACATGCTTATTGAAAATATGCCAAGATGATGGGTAAATATTCTTATTTGTATTTTTGGTTGGCTAACAATTATGTGTGTGTAACAACACATAAGAAGACACCAAGGTATAGAAAGGAAGCAAAGAAATGAGAAATAGGATAGTGCAGTACAACATTGATAAATCCCAACAATGTCAAGAAGAAAACTCAGTTGGGACAAGGAGAGAGGAAGACTCCCATGTCTGAGTGGACACCCTCAGAAGTTTAAGAGTTGAGTTGAGAAGTTGTAAAGATGACAATGAGAATATTGTCAAAGCCCAAGAGAAGCAAGAAAAAGTAAATGCATTCATACTACAAAGTCTATCATACTCACAAAGATAGAAGCAATGTGAACTAGGTGCCAACTACCTAGGAAGATATTGTTGAAAATGGAAACAAGAAATACTAAAAATAGCATTGCTATAATTAGAAGTTCAAGTACCAGTGTTGGACATAACAACAAGGAATGAAAAATGGAAGTGATAAAAATAGCATTTCTATAAATAGCATTTCGGCATGGATTCCAATTTTAGTTAGTCCCTGAACTAAAATTGAGAAGTAAAATTCGAATTTGATCTTAGCAGTTGTTTGTAAAATAATTAATTAATTCATCTTGAGTTAATTAGTTGTAGAAAATCAAACATGAAGTGACAAGTCTATGTGGGGACATGCAACTGTTTCTCCATTGATTGAGGAATTTATCCATCAGTTAAAGAGATAAGGATGAGTTGTAATATTGAGTTGTAATTATTTGGCTCAGTGTTATAGACATTTTTGGGCACTTCAACCCCAATCATAAACTGAGGGCTCCTAAGTCCATAAAAGTGTTGCTTCACTGCCTAAAGGAACAAGGTCAGCTGATTACATCATCTCCCAGAAGTTCTCCACTAAAACCTACTCATAAATGGTCAAACGGGACCATACTGAAAACCCAGTGCAGAGGGTGTGATGCATATCACCTTCCCAGTGTACAGGGTGTGATGCATACTGAATGGCTCCTCTGTAGGGTGCGATGATCGGGAATGAACAAATGGCAGGGACAAATTGCGAGGTGGAAGATCATGGAATCTTCCAGAAACTTCCCCTCTTACACTTGCCTCTCTATTTTCGACTAGGGATGAGTAAGAGATCATCATTCTCCAAGTGGAATCAGGAACTATCAGAGAGAGGACACTAATCAAGA
>APFE030967292.1:14565-41395 GCA_000404065.3 Pinus taeda
GCGCCTATTAACAACTTACATCATTGGTTGGTAATCAGGCGATGTCTTTCCATGTTCGACTCCAAAACATTTTTCACATGGATCGACTTGTACTCCGAGTGAAGATTGGCCGAGTTTGAAGTCCCCGGATCTAGTTTCATCCATCTAGGTTGCAATATATTCAGGAATATAAAAACATCCAGTATACATCATTGCCGAACAGATGATCATCCAAATCAAAGCATGATGTGTCCATATCATCAGTCTATCACACAGACGATCGTCTGTCCTATGTACATGAAAATGAGTTTATAAAGCTGAGCATGGGAATGCCCGCCTCAGCCAGATCATGAAAAAAGGTTGTCATATAATGAATTGTATTGTATCTTATTACAGGTCACCTCCCAGCTCAGAAAAACTTCAGATCCTCATAGTAAAGCATTTCACTTGACATCAAAAACGATCAACGACCTCATGCTTTAGGGGGTAACTGTTATAGACATTTTTGGGCACTTCAACCCCAATCACAAATGTCCATAAACTGAGGGCTCTTAAGTCCCTAAAAGGGTTGCTTCACTGCCTAAAGGAACAAGGTCAACTGATTACATCATCTCCCAGAAGTTCTCCACTGAAAACTGCCATAAATGGTCAAAACTGGACCATACTGAAAACCCAGTGCAGAGGTTGCGATGCATATCACCTTCCCAGTGTACAAGGTGCGATGCATACTGAACGGCACATCTGTAGGGTGCGATGGTCGGGAATGGAAAAATGGCAAGGACAAATTGTGAGGTGGAAGATCATGGAATCTTCTAGAAACTTCCCATCTGACACTTGCCTCTCTATTTTCGACCAGGGATGAGTAAGAGATCATCATTCTCCAAGTGGAATCAGGAATTATCAGAGAGAGGACACTAATTAAGACCCCAGAAGATGACTCACCTCCCTACAATCATATATAAATGGATCCCTCATCACAAAGATCCAGAGGCTGGAATTTTGTATCTTATAGAGAAGTGCTATTGGTTTTCTGGTGTATATTCATAGTGTTGGGTGATCTAAGCTTTACTTGAGGTGAAGAAGGGATTTCTTGCTGGAGAATGATGCTGGGTTAGAACATATGGTTGTAATCCTCTTACTACTTTTGATCTTAATAAAGCTATTCAGGTTTTCCTCCATATTCTTGAATGTTTGCTTATATATGCATTTGTATGGTTAACACACATCTGATCCTTTGTTATTTATGAATATAGATCTTTGTTCTTCGATAGTAGTATGTTTTTGTGATTCCACAGTTGCTCTTTGAAGCTGAGTAGATGAAGAAGAAGTGGTAAAGCTCTATCAAGAAGGAGAGGGATCAAACAAGGAAATTAAGCACAAGACTAAGGTTGGTCTCCTTTGTTCCACTCTTATATTTTCATAAAGGGAAACGAAAGTAGAATTTACTTGTTTGTTTCTAAGATAGCTACCAGTCTTAGTGGGAATAGTAGCATCCGGTGGACACTATTCCTGGCAACACTCAGTTAACTGCGTCAAGTCCAGTTAGATTAGTTCAAACAGTTTGTAGAATTAATTGTGAGTTCAGTTAATTAATGCATGCATGCATGTAACTGTTGCACTTCAGATAACTGAATATTCTCTCATAAATAACCCATGCATGTCAGTTCAGTTAGAGACCCAGTTGAGATCAGAGGATGGGTCAGTGTACTATCAGTTGGAGGATTTTTCCTATATAGGAAACTCATCCATGCAAAAGGAGTTATCTACTTCAGGTTTGTGTAGTTATTTCTGAGCCAAGTGAGTAGTGTGAGGTGGGAATTCACACAAGTGGAAGCATTGGACCCTAGAAAAAACTGCGCAAGGAAATATGAGGTTTGGAAGGCAAAGGAGAAGGTTGTGAGAGCCTTTGACTATCTATAAGCAATATTGTTTGATTGCAAAGAGAGTAGGATAGCTTGAGAGTTGATTCTTTTTGTAACTTGAACATATTTTCTCTTGTATGATAATACATAGATTGGGCTTTTAGGCTGAGGCTTTCCCTGGATTATTCTTCTGTGTTCATGTTTGATTGATTTCTCATTCTCAGTTATATGTGTTCTATTTGATCTTGCTCATATTCGATTAAGCTTCCACAAGTTTGTTGTAGAAGTAGATCTTGTATTTTTATTTAGTATATTGCATACTCTATTGATCTACACTGGGAATTTCTACATGGTATTGAAGAAAAGGTGATCAAAGTAGTGAACAATATACGAAGAAGAAAAATGGAAGAAAAAAATGGGTTGTGAATTTTCAGAGCAGATATGAAAATTCTTGTGCAAAATTTTCAGAAACAAATAGTAGATCTAGATTCCTTGCGGAAAAATACCCAAATTCAGAAAGAAAATCGGCTGCATCGGAGTTCAGATGAGGGAGATATCGCTGATTTAAAATCAGCTCTTTTTCCAGAAAATTTCGTGACGGCGGGAAAGATGAAATAGATTGGTGTGTTATTCAAGAACCTACATGCACTTGAAGAACAAGATGCATGCAAAGCCTTGAGGAGCAAGGCAAAGGTTAGATATTTTTTGGTTGAGAGGGAGAGTAAATTACTTCTCAACATGTAGCCATAGAAGAAGTCTCAGACAATTGTGGAGGAGCCACAATTGGAGAAGCAGCTTCAGGAAGTTGTGGAGCAGCCACAACTAGAGATGTTGAGAGGAGATTGAGTGGAGGCATCCAGTCATGCAGAGATGTCCAGTAGGGGGAAATTTTGAGCCAAGTGGGCAAAGGGATCACGTGCATCCATACCTCCAGGTAGGAGGTGGGGTGATGTGGAGTGATAGTCCCAAGAAGGCTGAAATAGGGGCGGGATCATTAAGGTACCCAATGACGAGGAGTAGCATAAATGGTTGAGTGGGTAGAGACAGATGTGGGTGGAGCAACAGAGAGAGCTACAGTGCAGGAATTCCAAGACAGTATAGAGTTAGCAGGTTGCAACAATGCGAGAGGCACATGAGTGTTGCATCAGTGCAGGATGGCACAAAGAGGTGTGCAATGGTGCGAGATTCATGGAGTGTTGTAGTAGCTAAGAGCTCAGAGAGGGAGCACTTGTCAGTGGCAGATGGAGCTTCAACATCAGAGGATGTTTCTAGCCCAACAGGGAGGTTAGTTGGGAGTTTTTTTTTTGTTTCTAGAGTTGCTGGAACAACAACACTTGGGAGAAGTGTTGCACGCAAAACATTCCAAAGGTCTAGGATCGGGTTTGAGTTGAATGCCTTTCTCGTTGAGAGGGAGTGTTGAAAATGGAAACAAGAAATGCTAAAAATAGAAATGCTAAAAATAACATTGCTATAAATAGTAGTTCAGCTATTAGTGTTGGACATAGCAACAAGGAATGAAAAATGGAAGTGCTATAAATAGCATTTCGGGATGGATTCCAATTTTAGTTAGTCCCTAAACTAAAATTGAGAAGTAAAATTCGAATTTGATCTTAGCAGTTGTTTGTAAAATAATTAATTAATTCATCTTGAGTTAATTATTTGTAGAAAATCAAACATGAAGTCTATGTGGGGACATGCAACTGTTTCTCCATTGATTGAGGAATTTATCCATCGGTTAAAGAGATAAGGATGAGTTGTTATATTGAGTTGTAATTAGTTGGCTCAGTTAACTGAGTCAAGTCCAGCTAGATTAGTTCAAACAGTTTGTAAAATTAATTGTGAGTTCAGTTAGTTAATGCATGCATGCATGTAACTGATGCACTTCAAATAACTAAATATTCTCTCATAAATAACTAATGCATGTTAGTTCAGTCAGAGACCAGTTGAGATCAGAGGAAGGGACAGTGTACTATTAGTTGGACGATTTTTCCTATATACGAAACTCATCCATGCAGAAGGAATTATCTCCTTCAGGTTTGTGCAATTATTTCTGAGCCAAGTAAGCAGTGTGAGGTGGGAATTCACACAAGTGGAAGCACTGGACCCCGAGAAAAAACTGTGCAAGGAAATAGGAGGCTTGGACAGTAGAGGATAAGGTTGTGAGAGTCTTTGACTATCTATGAGTAGTATTGTTTGATTGCGGAGAGAACATGATAGCTTGAGAGTTGATTCTTTTTGTAACTTGAACATATTTCCACTTGTATGATAATACAGAGATTGGGGTTTTAGGCTGAGGCTTTCCCCTGGTTATTCTTCTATATTCATGTGTGATTGATTTCTCATTCTAAAATATATATGTTCTATTTGATCTTTGCTCATATTCAATTAATCTTCCACAAATTTGTTGTAGAAGTAGATCTTGTATTTTGCTTTAGTATATTGCATAATTTGTTGATCTATAGTGGGAATTTATATAGATATAAGCCTAAGTAGAGTCCCTTTGGAATTTGGGAGAATGAATTGAGTACTAATGGGGAAAAAGATAGAAAATCTAATAAAATGCATATGCAAGCAAGTGAATAGGAACTCCACTGAATTCTCCAGAGAGGAGAAAAATAATTCATCAGAGACTATCTAGTGCTACACCTAAGATATATTATTAGTAGAGTAGGAATGAGAAGGATTTAATATCATAATAATTTAAGAAGGAAAAACCTCCTATATTTGATGCAGAAGTTAAAAATTATAATTAGGTAGAAGCATGGTTATTAGGAATGAAGAAGTGTTTCAGGGTGCATGACTACTCTGAGAATATGAAATCAAGAGTAGCCAATTTTAGATTGAAAGGAAAAGCTAATATCTAGTGAGAAGACACGAGGAATCTCAATGACATTAGAGAGAGAGAGAGTGATATACTAGAAGATATTTAAGAGATATTTCTGATAAAAGTACCTATCTGAAAGAGAATATGACAAAAAGGTCAAATAAAGCATGAAAACAAATTGGGGAAACTGACATTGATGAATACACATAGATTCTTGAAATTGTTGAGATACTTACCTTATATAAAGGATGAGAAGATAAAGATAAAAATTTATCTCAGTGGATTACCCTAGGTTTACAGGGATCAAATCAAGTTCAATGAGCCAAAGACATTGGAAGACACCATACGAAGAGAAAAGTATTTCTACGAATAATCCATGCATAAGATTGAATTTTGAGTTGATTGGAAAGAAAGAGGTAAGCCCAACTTTAGAGGAAAGGGTGGAACTCTTCAAGAAATCAACCAAGAGGATATAATTTGAAGTTTACCGTTCCTGATAAGCGTTAAATTCAGAAGAATTCTACTATTGTTGGTAGAGATTAGTTCTTTAAACCTACAAGAGAGGAAACCAAGGGGTTCAGAAGAAGACCCATACAGTGTTTGATTTGCAGAGAAAACCAAATTTAGAAAGATTATCCTTAGTGATATAAGAATGGACCAAGGTTGTATAATGTACAAGAAGCAATTATGATAATGATGTGGCTCAAAGCGTTCCATGTATATATGTTGTGTTGGATAATAGATAGGTCGATCACCAAGCCTCGGTGATAAAGATGGAAGGTACAATTGATAACTAACTTATTTAATTTTGATTGAACCAATTTCTAATTTTAGTTATGTTAGTCCAAAGGTTGTAGAGAAGTGTGTGTTGTAAAGGAAATCCCATGAAAAGTTATGGTTAGTTCAGTTAGTGACAAGAACCAAAAGGAAGGTTGAATATGTGGTGAAGTCATGCCCAATAGTGATAAATGACATGCCCACATCCACAAACTTGAACCTATTGCAATTGGTTTCTATGATGTGCTAGTCAGTATGGACTGGTTAACATGACACACAACTAAGATCAATTTCTATAGTAAGTCAATAGAATATATTTATGATGGAGAAAGAATGATTCCATAGGGGATAAGAAAACCTATAATTGAAAGGAAAAGATCGGCACTATAGATGAAAAAATGAAACTAAAAAGGATTTGAATTGTATGTTGTTCAAGTGACCAACAAATCAGATGTTGACAAAGACAAAATGGAAGAGAATCCAATATTGAGATAGTTTATCTATGTATTTATTGAGGAAATACTAGGATTACCACCAAGAAGAGAAATCGATTTCTCAATCGAATTATTGCCAGGATTGGCACTAGTATCAAAATCCATGTATCACATGAGCATGCCATAGTTGGTAGAGCTAAAGTTACAATTGAAGAAAATGATAGATATGGAGAATATAAGGCCTAGCGTATCTCCCCGTGGAGCCCGAATACTACTCTTGAAGTAAAAATATGGCACGTTGAGGTTCATCCAACATTTCTCAAGGATTGGGCATCCAATCACAATGTTGCATAGGAAAGAAGTTAAGTTCCAATCGACATCAAGTCCATATCTAGTTTTGAGAAATTGAAGTACCTTCTTACACATGTACAATTATGAAGAATAACATATTTAGAAAATGATTTTATAGTTTGCACAGATGCTTGTAAGGAATGGCTTGGTGGAGTCCTAATGCAATAAGGGAATGTGACTTGATATGAATCAAGAAAGTTGAATGAGCATGAGAGAAGTTATTTCACTCAAGAAATGGATTTTGTAGCAGTAGTTCATGCATTGAAAATGTGGAGGCACTGCTTACTTGGAAGGAAGCTTATTTTAATGTCATATCATGGAGGGTTGAGATATTTACTTTACAAGCCCAAGCTAAATCCAAGACAAGCAAGGTAACTAGCCTTGATTAATGAGTTTGAATTTGAAATAAATTACATCAAAGGCAAGCAAGAAAATTGTTAGATGAAATTATTATAAGTCTACAAGTGGCTCATGTGGTATCCATAAGCACTTGTGAGGTTGACATTAAAGAAAGGATCAAGGAAGGATTACTTCCATATGAGCATTATCATCAAGTGAAGGAATGCTTATGGCAAGAGCCAAAAGGATCATTGAGTAATAATTACTCATTCACAAATGATGGTATGTTGAAGTTCAAATGTAGATGGTATGTGCCTTACATGGGTGGATTGAAGAAGCTCATCTTGAATGAATTTCATAAAATAACTTATTCAGGTAATCTTGGTTACTAGAAAATGATAAAATCTATATTATTGTCTAGGCATGGAAAGAGAAGTTGTTGAGTACATTTCCAAATGTTTGGAATGTCAACAAGTTAAAGTAGAGTGTAGGCATCCAGTCAAATTGATACAACCATCCCCATTCCTAAATGAAAGTGGGAAGTCATTTCTATGGACTTCATCACATGATTTCCAACAACATCTAGATGGCATGACGCTATAATAGTGGTGATGGATAAGACATCAAGTTCATCCAAAAGGAAATTTATATTGTTCAGATTTTCATGAAAGAAGTATTTAGGTTGCATGGTGTACCCAAGAATATCATTTTAGATTAAGATTCCAAGTTCACCTAAATGTTTTGGAAAACTCTGTTTGTTGGTTTTGAAACATAATCACTCTTTAGTACAACAGATCATCCTCAAATATATGGAAAAATTGGAAGAGTAAATACGATATTGGAAATCATGCTAAGAAAGTATATCATTCATTAGTCCAAGATGTGGGAAGAGTTTCTACCTTTGGTAGAATTTTCCTACAACAATGGCTATTAGGAATCATAAAAGATGATTAATTTTAAGGCTCTATATGATAGGAAATGCAACAGACCCATTAGCTAGAATGATATAGTGAATAGGTGGTTCTTGGACCTAATATGCTAAAACAAATGGAACATGAAGTAGTTGTTATAAGATAGAAATTAAAAATAGCCCAATACAGACGAAGAGTTATGTAGATCAATCGAATGCATAAGGAATTTCAAGTGGGAGAGTATGTTTATCTCTACATCAGACCAATAATGAGTTCACTAAGAATAGGTTATGCCAAGTTGACATCAAGATTTTGTGGACCATTTCAGATCTTAGAAAGAGTGGGGGCAGTGGCTTATGGATTAGCCTTGCCATCCATAGTGAAAACACATGATGTTTTCCATATTTCTTTGATGAAAAAATATGTGCATGATGTTGATCATATTTTTTACCGGTTTGTGATACATGTGGAATTTGAAGGAGAATTCCAACCAAAACTGCAATACATTTTGGATCGAAGGAAGATCACGCTCCATAATCAAGTAATAGAGCAATTCATGGTGTAATGGAATCACTTTGGACCAAATGAAGCCACTTAACAAATGGATTATTAGATGGGATTATATTACCCATTTTTTTCTATTGTGTAAATGAATGTAGAGACTTGTGTATATGTAAAGCTCATGAATGTGTCTTATGTTCTCTGTATAGAACATTGAGGATTGTGTTCCTCTAAGGGGATGCGATTTTTGACAACTATTTTTTCTCCCCCTCTTGAAAATGCCAACATGTATATTAATTCATGTAAATAATGTGGAAATACAAATAATGACATGGTTGGAGGAGTGAACACGGATTCAAAGACGGGGGAGGAGGAGTTTCTTGGAAAATGATTAACATCCACTACTTCATCTATTCATTCTACCTATTTCCTAACATAATTGAATGTTCTGCACAACATATAAAGATGGGAGTATGGGTTACCTGAGAAAATGGACTAACCCCATATTACATCTATTCTAGTGGGACATGTTGGGGAAGTCAACATGCAAGAGATGGGCAAAGAGTTAGTGGTGAGAAAGACAAACATACATTGCAGATGACAAAATTAAATGTGCATGAGAGGATAGTGTGGTGTGAGACACACAGAGAATCTCAAATGTGAAGAGTAGAAAATGTAGTATCTCATGGTGGATCATGAAGTGAAGAGAAGAGAAGATGTGATGACGATCCCTATATTTTCTAGTGTATGACTAATGTTGTGTATCAATGTGTGAAGGGCTACTGAAGACTCAGTGGAGAAAGTGACTCATTAGTGCTACTTGTCTTAATTGATAAACCTATAAGTGCTTTAGTTGGGGCTGATAAAACACTTAGAACTTTCTACATGTTGATTAAACTAATAGGGTACTTGTTGGAGGGATGATAAACACTTACCAAGTGGAGACACTGTAGTGCTTACTACTAGATGTAATTGATAAAACACCTGGAAAGTGTGCTCTATATTCCTGTAGCGCTTTCCTTGAAAATAAAACTAATAAACCACCTTTAGAGTGAGATCATACTCCTAGACCAAGAAAACCTTGACTGAGCCTACGGTGAATCCCTGTGATCTGTTTATGAGAGTCAATAGAGTCATTGTGGTGCTTACTATTGGAGGTAGGTGATAAAACACTTGGACAGTGCACACTCTCTCATATGGTTGACTTGTATTGGTGTGAAATTCCATTGATCACTTAACTCCTCAAAATTTGAATTCATCTCGGTGGTAGTTAGTTGCAAGAAAATTTGTAGTGTAGCTAGCCTATGGTTGGGTAGATAGTTGAAGTCCCTCCCTCAGTGTCCATTTATTCAAGGTTAATCAAATAAGTGCATTTACTTGTGTATATGTTGTATGACAATGTATTTGTTAGCACTACTAATTGAAGAATGTTATATTCTTTTTTTTTATGATGAGATTCCTTATTTGTATGTTATCATAGTTAAGAGGGGCTTGGAGGCCTCTATGTTTGTTGATATTCTCAAGAGTTGCAGAGTCATTTAGATGGTTACATATAAATGTGTGAGGTGCTCAACTAGACTGACAAAGTTTCTGATTTCCATTGTTTGATATGTTATGAATATCATATATCTCTATTTAATTAAGACTTTTGACTATCTTTCCCTGGTAACAGACTATGATTGGTGAAATTGCATGATGAATTCATAGATATGATAGTATTTGTTTTAGTGTTTGATAGTAGGCATATTGGTAAATATATGGAAGGTATTGTGGTTAGGTATAATGCTTAGAATGTTCAAAGTTTGGATAAATGGTTTTTTCCCTATAAAATTGGTGTTCTGAGTAAATGCCTTGCTTCAAGGAAATATCTAGCCAAGTCGCTTGAAGTTCTTAGATTTTATAACTTTAAATATTGCAAAAGTTGATTCTTGTATCTAGGGAGGGATGGATGGATCATTGGAAGGACCATGTATTCAGGTCAAATGCATTTGAAGGACTTTGTTGTTTAGTCCATCTGGATATGCCAAATGGGGTAGATGCACTTGGGTCTAGTGGGTGTATATAGGCATCCAAACATCTGGTTAGCCAGACTTCATGTAATTTTGAAGTGCACATAGTTTTTTAATAAGTCTGGATGTTAGACAAATAATGGAAATGAGTGCTGATATATGGTGAGGCATCACCTAAGAAGAGTCCATCTGGATATGCCAAATGGGGTAGATGCACTTGGGTCTAGTGGGTGTATATAGGCATCCAAACATCCGGTTAGCCAGACTTCATGTAATTTTGAAGTGCACATAGTTTTTTAATAAGTCTGGATGTTATACAAATAATGGAAATGAGTGCTGATATATGGTGAGGCATCACCTAAGAAGAGTCATGGGATAAGTCATTGGTGAGAGAATCTGAGATTTGGGTGATCCAGAAGTTTTCACATAATTTAAATGTTCACAGAGCTAGGTGTTAAAGATGGTGGATGATTTAAAGAAGAACTTGGGGATATGGGTGTGCAACATGGGTGGACACTTGCATAAACATCATATTTCCCTTATGGACTAGATATAATGAAGAAATGTGATGAAGCACGAAAGTCGTGAATAAAATGGGACTTGTGAAGAGAGATGAAGTGACAGATACCATGATGGATGATGTGGCTACATGGATGTTCCATGGGGTTTACATTATGCCTCATGAAAGGAGAGATTTGAAGACTTTAAGGATCTAGGAAATAATAGAATATGGATTATGTTGTGCGCCCATATTTCCTTCAAAACATATGTAAAGGAAAATTGTCTGAAGCACTGTAGGGTTAGTTATGGTGGGACCTACGACCCTGTGTCTATGGGGATTCGACATGGATATGTGTGGTTGATTTTGAATTATTTAATTGGTTTAACTTTTAACGAACATATAATTCAATCCGAAGACAAATTGAGATAAAGTGTATCACCGAAAATATCTTGACAAGATAAATATGTTAGTGATATCAAGAGTTAATTCCAAAAACTTTGGCGAAGGAGGATTTTTGTAAGATCATCTTCATAAGTGGACCATGGAGGTTAGGTTAATAAAAATGTGATACCTCCCATACCCGAAGTAGCTACAAGGGAGTGGGAGGGAGCGTTACAGTGGGTAAGAATACAACCATGCTTTTAGCTTTTTGTATTTTATAATTTATTTGGATTTTTGGATATGATGTATTAACTACATATCGTATGGCTCTTACTTATGGCTTGAAATGATGTGATTCAAAATAAATGTTTTGATATACATAATGATTATATTAATGTTCAATTATTATGACAAATTCCATCATAGATAAAGGACTAGCGTATGTAACCTCCTAGTCTCACCATGGGTGTGCCTATGACAAGAGCCAATGGAATCATATTAATGTATGCCAATCAAATACCAAACATTATAAGCATAAAAATGAAGTAACCCACATGAAAAAATAAAAATCACTCACAACACACACGAAAAAAAATTTAAAATACATATGTACAAGATGTGGCATAGTTTGATAGGTTGTGCATATAATGCCCACTATCGGACACAAACCAAGAATTACTATTGACAAGTATGAAGTTATGGACCACTTTCATAAACATATGGCACACTATGTTAGGGTCAAACTATATCAGGTTTAATTCTCATGTTCCTAAAGGTTGATGATCCTATTGAGAACCTAGAAACATATCAGTATCAACAACTACTCAAGGAAATAAAGAGTGAGTGGTCTCATGAGCTAGTACAACTCTTTGGTAATGGAAACGAAAACACAATGGAGTTGCAAGGAATTCATTAATTTAAGGGGTTTGGTGTGGAAATCACTGGCAAGTTCAAGAGAACAAATCCAATACTTAACTTGGTCTAAGGGTGATATTTCATTGGATGATGCAGGAAATTTCCCTAGCACAATTCAAGATTTTATTTGCAAAGATCCACCATTTCCAAATATGGGAGAATAGAGGCTTCATGAGGCATATTCTCCCTTATCTTATCGATTGAATCCACAACTTCCAAGATGGCTTCTTTTGAAGGAAACTCAATAGATATGGAGTCATGTGAAATAGGTGGAGTGACAATCCATGTGGGAAGAATAACATGATCACATTTCATATTATGATGGAGTTTCTAATATTTTTTAGCAAGCAAAGGTAGGAATACTAGAGAGGCAATATCTTCTACTAAAATCATCATTAGGCTCCCAAGGGATTTATTTTCTATATGAAACAACTAAGGACTAGAATGCCCAAGGTATCCACTAATGAAAAAATAGATAATATTGAATAAATCTACAAGAGAAAAAGTATCAGGTGAGGGCACTAGAAATAATCGAATGAAAAAAGAGTTTTTAAACATTACCACATTAGCCATCATAACATAAGGAGTAGCATCACCAAAAAATGGCATGGAAATGCCAAAAATGAGCATCTTATTCATCTTGCAAAAGATAAGATAATCAATATTGATGATTTTTCCCTCCTGAGAGAAGTGTAGAATATAAAATACAATGAAATGATAACCTTCAAGGCATAAAACCAACTATGCTAAATGATGAAGTTATAGTATTTAATGGGCCATCAACTACTTCAATTTTGATCGAGATAATATTTCCCCCAAGCTCAATGGGAAATGTTCAGAATATTCCTTTGGGTTGGAAAGTGTTTCAATAAAAGGCCTCAAGAGAGATTTTAGATTTCATGAGTGTTCGGAAATCCATATCCCACCAACATGGCGAACACATAATACAAATAGAGGCTCCTACATCCATAAGTGTGTGGTAGATGAGCTTACTAACAACCTGAACTTGGATCTAGAAAGAAATCTGACGAGAGACACTATACCAAATTGCATCTATGTCAAAGTAACGAGAATCATGTCTAAGAAATGTGCCCCATCTATGTAAACATGCTTTTTGCTATGTGGGGAACTTTGAAAAAGCTTCAAGG
The DNA here is from genome assembly GCA_000404065.3 of Pinus taeda. NCBI lineage: Eukaryota > Viridiplantae > Streptophyta > Pinopsida > Pinales > Pinaceae > Pinus > Pinus taeda. The sequence goes on from APFE030967292.1 coordinate 27,499, forward strand.
AAAACATAGCACATGGTTCCTAGGCTCAGTGATCCATAACAATGTAACTGTGGTAGTCCATGTGTCAAGCTTGTGAATCAACTGATAGAGAATACTCTTTGAGGGCGTATATTGTCATTATTTTATCTATTGAGTGAGGGACATGTTGTGTTGTACAACAACCCCCCATTTCATAAAATTTTACCTTCAAACTATAATATGAAATGGGTCCCTTTTAGGTTAAATTGGTATCAACTTATCATTCCTCAAAAGGTCCAAAAAGAAACAAAACATTATAAACTTTTTGAATCAACATATAATCGGTGTTACAATAATAAATGAATAATTCTTTATTATTGCGATAAATCAATCACAAGATCACATATCGCAATAACAAAGGATGCATAACAAAAGGACCCATTGGTTTGCCCCGATGCGACAAGCGCGAATAACTATCGGATATCGAGAAGGTAAGAAATTGTAACAAAAGGCCCACTCTCTTTGCTCCGATGCGATATCGCTATTGGCGATCGGGGAATATAACATGCATGCAACAAAAGGCCCTCTTCTAAAAACTCCCGATGCGAATTAGCGATATTGCTATCGGCGATCGGGGATTTCACAATGACACAAATGAAACTACTCAAGCATTCCTCTGATCTCCGATTGCGATAAAGCTTAGCACGAATTTCAAAAAGGATTGATAAGGCTTGGGTATATTATGTTAAATTATTATTTAATGCCTTTCTATTCCTGATAGTGATTCACTTGCGATCAACCGCCAAAAAATCAAAGCCACGCTTAAATGAATTATTCAGCGAATAAACGATATGATAAGCATTTAAATGATTGACGGGTTTAAATGGCCAATTAATGGAGTAGTTATGTCAAAATATCTTTAGAGATTGTATCCGCAACAGTATTATTTTAATCCTCCATTATTCATTTGATTGATATAACTCTTTCATGCTTGGTTTGCACCACCTATTCTCTACATTACGTTCATTTTATCTCCTGCACATAGCTCCTCCGGAGCAGCAAATTTAGGCCAAATGGGGAATAAATCTAAAAAATTTGGAACAGCTTCAGCTTTCGCAGTAACAGGACAACATACCGCCGATCTAGGACCAAGTAAAAAAGGATTGATCTCAGACACTACATGTTTGGGTCACGGTAATACTAGTTGGAAGAGCATCTATAATCTGGTTGAAGTCGAAGAACCTCAAGAAGTATCAGTGCAAGCTACAGCAGGTTCGAACCGAAATTCCGAGGCTACCGTAAAGGATTTAGCCGATTCTTACTTACACCGGATAGCGGCTCGAGAGAAAATTATTCCATACATAGATGTAGTAAGGTGGGCAGTTGAGGAAATCCCGATTACAAACAGAACATTTTGCACAGTCAATGGGAGAGTCTTTGATTCGTTTCAACCCAATGATTTGAGACAAATGTACCATTTGCCCGAACCAGAGAAGAAGTATAACAAAGCATTTCTGGAGAAGTTTAGAGATGAAAATGAAACTGAATCAGCACCTATATGGGAATGGAGACAAAACCCCCCAAAACACAAGCATGAGTCCTCGGGTAAGTACTCTATCGATTCCTTGTGTTCTTCTTATTGATACGCTAGGGCGATGATGTGTAGGATTTGGGGGTTGCATGATTCCTCAAAATTCTCAATAGAGATGGTACCTTTAATGGAAGCAGCAGTCAATAGAGAAATAATGGATTGGGGAAATATATTATCTGATAAGTTAGCAACTTCTATTCTTGAGTTCAAAAATAAAATCCACGTTACTAATAGGTTTATTCCTCCATTTTGTTTTAGTGCCTACATCTTAGATACGCTTTGTTTTAACTCCGAATTTCCTGTGCTGGGGTGGAGATGGAATCCAGAGGACCCCATGCCAATTCATATCTATCACTAGAAGTTGTGGAAAGCCCATTATAAACACCACCTATATCAAGTTTGCAATGGATTTATGTTGCCCATTTACTATGCAATTTTTGACAAACCTGCTCCTAAGATTTCCTCACAAGCAGAGATTAACTTGATAGCCTTAGGAAACTGGTTTAGAGAAGATAAAATTACGTATATAAGAGTTTTTGGCAGCCATGCCAGGCCTCATGTTCTCCCCTTGTACATACCCGACAAACTATTGGCTAGAGAGATAGCATATCAGCTTACGTCCGCAGGAGCGACCAAGACTCTGAGGAATTCAAAGAGGCAAGTTTGGCCTCCTTTTCCTCTAAGGTGTGGCGTTTACACTCTTCATGACTATAAGCATGCAGCGAAAGAAGCAGAAAAGATAAATATACTGAATCTCGCCACTCTTCCTAATAGACGATTTGATCCAAGGAAAATTGTCTATAATGTACTGGATTAGGCAAAACTCACTAAGTTTGAACATAGAGAAGATGAGTTTGATGATCTATTTTCTTCGGCGGAGTCATTATTTCAGTTTCAAGTATTAGCTAAAATGAGATATCACGACGATGGTTTAGTGGAATTCAACAAACTCAGAGAACAGAGGTTGCAAACTCTGCCTCTAGATTTTCTAGCCACTACTCCGATGACACAATCAAGCAAGCCTGAACAATGACTTACCAACGAACCTCCTGCTACATCAGAAATTTTTGAAGAATTCCAAAGAAAAGAGCAAGAGGAACTCCAAAGAAAAGAGGAGGAACTCCAAAGAAAAGAGCAGGAGGAAGTCCAGAGGAAAGAACAGGAGGAAGCATGAAGGAAAGAACAAGAGAAAATACATGAGGAGGAACAGAAAAAGGAGCAGGATAAGAGAAACAAGGATGTGAATGTCAACAGCCAGATTGACCCAAGATTGCTCCAAGAATGGCAACAATTCGGCTCAATCATAAGCAATCTGGAAAGCTCAAAATATGTCGATACATCCAAAGCAACTGATACACAGGATACAACATCAAAAAAGGTTCCAAGTGAAGGAACCAACAGCCTACCCCCTAGTACAAACTTAGAAATAATTCCAAAAGATCCTTCAGATCAAATCGTTTTTCAAGTGGAGGATATACCTCCATTGGATGTCTTTTACAAACCAAAACATAGGGCCGTAGTAAAGCGACAACAGAAAAGGAGAAGGATTGATCAGCCTTCCATGTTCCCCGAACAAATAGAGACAGCCAACGTAGTTTGGAAGGAGGAGTTCGATCCTTTCGATGACCTAACAAAGTTGTCCCAGTATGCTGGAGCCTATTCGGCGGCTACCATGGACAAGGCATCAGAAGTGAGTAATTTTCTAAAAGAAAAAGACTAGGCAATCATTTTGTTACAAGCACAACTATCGGAGGCACAACAGAAAACAGAACAATTAGAACGACATTTGTCAACGCAGAAACAGTTAAATAATCAACTGAACAAGCAACTACTTGAAGAGAAGTAGAGGGTAGATTCGAGCGCGATTCAAAATCAGAAAGAATTATCGGAGGCATTGGCAAAATTGAAGATGATGAATGAACTAATGTTAAAGATAAAAGATGAGAAAATTGCTCAATTATCACTTCAAATACAGAAGTTCAAGAGTCTTTCGCAGCCTTCCGATTTCAGGGCAGAAGCACTACAAATTAATAAGGCATTGGTAACACAAATAAGACTATTGTGTCATAAAATTGCTCAAGTTGAACCCCTGTGTGACATAACAGCATCAATAATCAATAAATCAGTCGATGCTAGACAGGACTTAGAGCAACCCGATGAGACCTTAACAAATTTTCCTACTTGGCAGGACACTAGTGAGGGACAGGCAACAAATTTGCCTAAAATCCTAGAATCACATAAAGAAATTCTATTCATGGAATGGCAGTCCCAATTGATGAAGGCAGAGAGAGCAGTTTCTAGATGCAAATTATTCACAAGTAATTTGATTGAATTAATTAACAATACTCTCTATTTATCTAATATGATCTCTCAATGCACACCAGGTAAATTGCTATCGGCTAAAACATTGGAGCAGTCATGTTATCACGAGCTGGAAAATAATGGGAGGTTGATTACAGGTATTCAAAGTTTAACCTGGGACACCTATTGGTTGTTCCTAGTAAAACCATACAGCCAGAGAGTCGTCCTCAAGTGTATAAGAGATACAATCGGGTGTATCATTCTCGATATACATGATGCCACATATTTGGCTCAGCTCAATTCTCGTCTTATCTGCCCTAAAGAAGTGGAACTGATGCTAGCGATATGCCAACTCAGATCAAAGGGAAAACAGCCAGAGTGATGAATCATGTTGCCGACTACCAGATTTTTGTGAAGGAGATATTCAAGATCAGGTCATACCAATTAAATAACATTTTAATTTTGTATTTAGTTAGTTTAATTAAGTATTTATAGACCCTTTCATGTATTTAGAAAGGGTCCTGAGATTTTGTATATGACTTAAACCTGAAGTTGCACTACTGTACTTCAGGTATTTTTTTTTATAAAGACTAGGCCAATTATTCCAATTTTTTACAATGAAGCTTTTATGTGGATGTGCACTACTGCCTTTATTTAAAAGTATCTCTGTTTTGAAAGAAGGAATTCGAATTGCGATTGATGTTGGGAATGATTTGTAGCTCATATGGTACTACTATCTATGTCTGAATTCATTCTTTTTATGTGAATTGTTATTTAATTATTCTTGCTATTATTGAATATATGCATGTGTTTCAACAACATTCTTTATACTTTCCACTATCGGATGTTTACATGATGCTTTTATTTTAGTCATACATGTATCAGTAATATATAAAAGATAAGTGTAACAATGTTTTATTAATTACTTTATTCAACTATTTGAACAAAGCAATTATTATATGAATGAATGCCTATGTTTATTGAACAGAGTCATCTAAATGCCTATTGATGAACAAAGATCATCAAACGTTGCACTTAAGAATATAAATTTCCCAGGATAGAATATTTCTTTGTATTTTCGCTCTTTAGATTAAGTCATCCATCCATTATCACTTATTAGAAAACCAACCACTCATCCATCCCCTTTTTTATTCATCACTGGGAAACTGGTCCCATTATATCCAGTTGGAGCCACCATCCCAAACGGAAAAGGAGCTGCATTAAGGTTCGGACCGGGTGGTTTCCCCGATGTTGATGCAACGATTTTCGAGGCATCAACAGGACATTACCTTGAATATGGATCATCATGTAATAGTTCTCAAAAGACTCGTAACTCTTAGTTCATGTAGTTAAAAGCACCACCTCATCGCACTTGAATTTTTTATAGGTTTTAACCATGTACGTTTAATTTCTACAAATACATTTTTTTTTTTTTTGTAGGAAAAGGTGGTGCTTCTCATTTTCTATTATCATAGCAGAAAATTACATCAAAATTGGTGGACCAGCTACCCGCCCGCCAGGGGAAACCGAGTAGGGTTTCCACCTAAAGTTTTTAACAGGAAACCAAAAAAAGAAGTCCCGCATTCTCTTTTTCCAGGCTAACTAAACATTACAGTCCTTCCCTGGTCTAATTCTACTGATATGCATATAGAGACTGTCTATTACAAAATGAGGGAAGCTGACTGGATTATCTAAATACCGCAAATTCATAAGAAGGAAGACAAGATCTAAAACTACTCAACTGCATTAGCAAGGATTGGAGAGTCCTCCTTGTTGTTCCTCTGTTGGCTGGCCTTGAGCAATTGCTGGATCTTTTCAAGCTACTTCCCTTGCATCTCCATGGATATTTGCAGAATGCGAAGTTCATGCCTCAAGTTAGGAACACCCTGAGCCATCTCAGCCATTTCAGAAGCCACCTGCTCCAAAGCTTTGGCCAGCAACCGTTTCATTACCCAATAAATATGTAGGGATTGATTAAAAGGAGACATCCTTCCTCGCGTATTACCAGGGTCATGAACCAGCAGTTCCCAATCCTCCATTTCCGACTCTGATTGAGCCTGTATTGCTTCTTCTTCCATATTTTGGATGATGCGCCTGATTTTAGGATTGGTATTCTGGACGTAAGCACGTTCTGCCCTCTGAATTTTATGCTCAAAATTCTGTCTAGCCTTCCTGCCAGGATGTCTTCTTGGCTCAGGTTCCTCTCCCTTACTGTCCCGAGCTTTGCTGGCCACGCTATTCTGACCTCGGCTTGGGGCAGTCTCACGGACACCCTGGCGGATCCTCCTCCGATGCCCGCACTGTGGAACCCGTCTGCCATGCCAGCTCCACTGGCTAACACCCAGGGCATAATGTTCCCATTCTTCGGCATTCATGCTCTGGTCGCGGCTTCCATCCTCGTCTGAAGTATCTGGAATTTCAAAAACTTCGTCCAGGTCCTCTTCTTTCGCAACCCCCTTTCCTTTCCTGTCAGACGCCCTGGTCCGCTCAACTTCCATTTCCTCTGCTAACCGAGCCTTCTTTCTTGTCTCCATAACTCCGTTCATAGATGGTCGACTAAGAGTAATGCAGGAGGCCCTCGGACGACCAGTGACGCCTTTCGCACTGCTGAGGCTAACTGAAATTCTTTGAGGCTGGGTGCTTTGCATGCAGGTTTTTATAGAATCCTGGAGCCCGCTCCTACGATCAATCCGGCTGTCCGAATCCTGCCATCTGTTCCCGCAAGCATGGCAATTCATATCAACCATCCCGTTCGATTTATTACTATTTATAGTCCCTGACATGTACTCGCCATTTCCACGCCAGTTCGAATCTATCATTGGGTTTATGTGAGGCGGAGAATTCCCCTCAGATTGCATACCTTCTCGATGTGATCTCCCCTGACGATCACCGATCCCTTCTCCCAGGCCTCTCTGACGTTCCTTAACCACCTGTCTAAATTCCGTCCTTCCCTAATACTCTGTACGAGTGGCACCAATCGCATGGGGATCCTAATCATAATGAGCCTATGTGGTTCTACAAATACATTCTTAATTAAAAACGAAAAATATGAAATGGTACACATAAACATTAATACAAATATTCCTAGAAAGCCAAATCGAGAAATACAACAAGATTTTTCAATATACATTATTTCTTTACTATATTATGATACAATATGTATATGTGTAACATCCATAAATCCCCAATCCATTAACCTTGGATTAGCATAAAACCATAATTCTTTATTTAGAACTACCAAAACCATAGTTTGATTCACCATGCACCCCAAAACTTCCACAACAAAAATCACATGTTGAAAGAAAAAAATGGACACAAAAAACTAACCTCCCACCCACCAAAAAGGAAAAATGATGGAAGTCCCCCCCAGACACATTGAGACTCCTCTGTTATGCCTAGTGCAACATATAACACATGTTCATATATTCATGCAAATAATATAACACATACCCAACAAATTATTTTATTTTATGACCCTTCGTGACAATAATAATTCATCATGCCCCCGGATGAAGTATTCGGGTAGTATGCAACCATCTGTCATTGTTGTCATTGGGTGAGGAACATATTAGTCAAAAAAATTAGTTGTTGCCCAAAATATTAGTGAGTAATGAAGTGATGAATTTGATCCAATATTAGCAACACATAAGTAATATGGTTTCATTGAAAAATCTTACAAGGAAACTTGTTTTTCTTCTTTTTATTGGTGGTACCCCAAATTTTGTTGGATTGTGTTTGTTAAGCTTTTAGAGATAAAAAAAAATACAAGAGAGATATGATAATTATCATACATAAAAAGAGCACACATAAACCATGCACACCATGATTTACTGTGGAAACATTTATAAGAAAACAAACTCTAAATAATAGATCTACTCTTCCTTATGGCTTAAAAGCAACAAAGGCTTAACTTATAAGCAACCAAGCCAGCCAACATCTTAGCCCAACCAAGTGAGTCCTTTGCTCATCTTAGGAACTTTACAATGGAGAATCCCTAAGCCTTTTAAAGGCTTCATCACATGTAATCCATGGGCTCTAATACCATATGGCACCAAAACCATGTGCCCAAAACCACCAATGTGGACCGAAAAATTTTGACTCTTTCACTAAGTCAATTTTACCCAAAAATTCCATACTTTAAACTTGACTAGGGAAATGTGCATGTTCTCCTCCCCTATCACCTAGGTCTACCCAAAGACTTTATCAACTGAGGAACGCATGCCTAACTAGGTCTTACAACTGTATGCCCCATGTAATTACAAATTTCATCTTCAAACTAGTTTTTCTTTATTATATTATTATTTGGTACTTATGTTACCATTCTCTCATATCTACACACTTTCTCACACTAGGTGCTTTCCTCACCAGATCTCACTTTTGTGGGTGGATCTCACCTTGTTGGACCTTTCTTTCCTCCCAGAAAATCTACATGTATGTGATTCAAATCCCAATCGTGCTTTTATATGTTAGATTTTGCATCAACATACAATGTTTCAACATATCCAACCATCACCTCCTTTAAGCCTTGATCCCTTTTCTTTGATACCACTTGTTAGAGATTAAAAAATGTAAGAGAAAGAAATGATAACAACCATATGTAATAGTAACACACATAAACCATGCACACCATGATTTTCCCCACAAATCCTTGCAACAAAACCAACTACGAATAATAGATCTTCTATTACTTATGGCTTAATAGCATCCAATCTAGCCAATGTCATGGCTCGGCCAAGTGAGCCCCTCACTAAGCTTAGGAACTTTACATTGGAGAATCCCAAAGCCTTTTAAAGGCTATATCACATGTAATCCATGGGCTCTAATATCGCATGCCACCAAATGCATGTGCCGAAAACCACCCTTATGTACTTAACAACTTTGACTCTTTCACCAAGTCAAATTTACCCTAACATAAGCACTTGTGCATTTTTTGAACTGTTTTTATACTTATTTTTCTTCTTTCTCTTCTAGGTTGTTGATGATTCTTTAATAACATGGATTGTACCAAATGCAAATTGGATGTATGCTAAGGTATAACAGTTTGAGTGGTGGGTACAATAGTTGGGGGGTTTGATGAGACAATCATTTGACATAATTGTACAAATAAATAGCTCATAGTTTGAGTGAAAACAAAACCAACAATTTCATTGGCATGTGATCCTAGTTTCGGTAGAGTAGGATTAGTTTAAAGTTTAGGAGAATTATGAATAATGCCATACAAGGTGCTCAACTAAGTATAGATCATGTCAAGATGTTGGGCACAAAGTATGGCCTACGCCTTGGTGGTTGACCCTTCCATTGCAACATATTTGATAATATAAGGTAACAATGATTGAGTAAACCAATATCTTAACAATAAATCAAGAATCTTAGTCTAAATCAATCATTTATTTCATCTCCACTAAGGAATTTGATCAGAGATGTGTGTAGAGGTGTCTTGCCAAAAGTTGGATAAGAGGTTGGCTCTAATATCCTCTCAAAGGGATAACTAAAAATGATCACAAATTTCTCAACCAAAAAAGTGTAATTATACAATGCCCAATCAATTTCAATATACCACTATGTGGCATCACTGATCAAGGTGCACTATAAGAGTTGTAGACATATGCTATCATCCATAAAAGAGTAGGGTGAACACTAGAATGATAAATGATGATGTGTGTCATGGGTATCCCTCTCAACTTTCCATTTAACATCAGGATATCAAAGAGAAAGTTTACATACATGGGTGGTCATTTTAGGTCATGGCATATGTGATTGTTTTTTGGTTTATCCAAGCCCAACAAATCAAGTGATGCTAGAAATGGTAATTTATTTTAATCAAACATATCTAGGGGAAGGGATGGCATGCCAAAAAAACCTTGTGATCCACTCATATATTTACTTCCAAAGGTTTAATAACCACAAAAGGGACTATTTATCCTAGGGTTCTAAGGCCCTAGAATGAAAGTGTTAGGAAATGGATTATTGACCCCAAGGGGATTCCCTAGAGGGACAAAGGTGCACCCAAAGGTGTAACTAATGGTGAGACTATATCCAATCCCAGGATCATGATTCCTAGAGTGAAAGCATCCCTAGATGTAGGGATACTTTTGGATAAAAGGTACTAATGAGGATAGTTCCCCCAAATGTTTAGAGACTACCAAAGAGACTAGTGCCTCCCAAGAATAGTGCTCCTCTTAATCAATACTTACTCCATGAAGTAGTAGGTCCTCTAAATATATTACGACCCCCAACAATGCTTGGAAAAAACATAAAGGACCCTTGCCGAGCCCCCAAAAATGGTATTATAGAACTTAGTAAAGATACATTGATGATTTACATAACACAACTAAATGGAAACCACCTAACTTTTGGTTTTGAGGTTTGTTTCTTCCTTGCACCAAATAAAAATGTAACAGATGTTAGGGACACTAAGATATTAGGGAGACTAGAAGAGGTCATTGGTACAAAAGGTGGCATGACCACAAAGAGAATGTGGATGTGGTATATTTTGAGGGAGTTGGTCCTATTGCATTGACCAAAGGTAATGAGAACATCATAAAGTAGAACCCTGAAACACTCAGTGAGGAGGATTCCATCTCTCCCATGGTAGAGGTTCCACTCTCACTACATATTTGATAAGAAATATTAAAAGGTGAAAAAGGCTCACTAAAAATATCACCCACCCTAAGGATTATAAGGCCAAAAGAATTAGTCAAAGGAGGCTTGACATTCATTAGTGGACATTTTCTTCCACCTCAAGAGTTACTTTTTCCTCCCCCTCCAAACCAAAAATTATACTTTTGGGCTCTACTATGTCTAATTCCTCTAATGATGGATTTATTTTTCATCTTTGTAAGTGTGGACCTTCCTCTTTAGGATGAAGGTTCTCAAATTTATGAGAATGATGAACAATTTGATTAGGCCATGATGAATTAAAATGTTTGACACTGAAAAAACAACACCTTATGGAAAACTAAATTTGGACCAAAGAGAACACCCCTAATCAAACTAAAGTTACACAAAATAAAACCAATGGATATAGGGGCCTTCTGGAGATTAGCTTGGGATGATTAGGGTTTAGGTCCAACCAATAAAGGTGGTAGAAACTGTTACACTAAATTCCTTGTACCATACTTTATCGAGACATGTGACTTTACAAGTAGAATAGAGACCCACCCCTAAGAGTGCTAATATGGTGATATAACACCTATCTTAGGTACCACAGGTACTTTCCCCCACAATCATCTAGGTAAGATTGACATAAAGAATGGCCAAAAGATACCACCTCTCACTAAAATGTCTAATGACTTTTAATTTGCATTTGATTTTAATTTGTTGCTACCCATGGGTATGGAGTGAAAATTAATGAGATGTAAATGACTATTTACAATGCAATTATATGCAACATGAGATGATAAACACAATCTTTCCAATTTTATGAGAACTCGCTATAGAACAGAATAGAGATCTATTCATTTTCAACAAAAATTTTGGAACCTCACACGCTCTTAGTATGCATTCTATATCAACAAAGTATTTCTAAAAACAAGTCTAATCCAAAAAATCAAACATCGAACAAGATACCCATGAAATTTTCTAAGAAAACAAACACTAAAAAGAAATAACTAATTTTTTCCATGGAATGTCAAAATTAAATTTATATAATGAGGCAAACAAAAAAATCACATAGCCAACAAAAAAGAGTTGAGGTCTGTGGTACCTAAGAAGCTAAATACCACGATGTCTGTCTAATGAAACATACCTAAATCAAATAAAAGATCTAGCTAAGCACACAAAATTTTCCCAATTTATCTTTGAGCTTAAAGGAAACAAGTATTAATCACTGAGCCAAATAAAAAAGGCACTCAAGACCTTGGTCATATCATTGGTCACCATATAGTACATTCAAGCCAATAAAGCAAGGGAAATGCACCTAAAGGCACACCTAAGAGACACCCAAATCCATAAATCCTTTTGAGATATAGGAATCAGATTATGTTTTGAGGTTAATCACAAAGGGATGTAGATCAAACAGAGGAAAAAATACAAAATTCATTAAAAAAAACCCCTAGACTTCATCACTTTGTCTAAGTGAACATTAAGTGATGCATTGCTCCTAGAAAGCCAACAATAAGAAATGCTCAAGCTATCACTCCATGAATGATGATACATAAAAATGAAGGATGAAATCAACCTTTTTCACTCAAATTCAGTTATATTTGATAGATCAGGGATAAATATAGCTTATAAGGTGTTGAAATAAGATAGTAAAATACAAGAAATGCTTAAAAGAATTTAAAGAACGAATAATTAATATAATTGAGAATAAACATAATTAATCCTCCCCCCATGGAGTCACCACTTTTTTCATGAAGAGAATAATTCCACATATATGCCCAAGGTCTACAAAGAATAGTCAATAGGTCACATACTACTAACTCCCCTAGATCAATCCTTTTATACATTTCATAATCATGCAATGGAAATAGATAGGAGTGAGGACATGCCTTCTTTGATGAGGATTGTAAGTGCGATGTTGATTGGTGATGGCTATAAGAGATATTTCATTACTCCCTAAAGTTCCTACTCCTTCCTCTAATACCTGCAACTTGCACATAATCCACACACCAAATCTTTATTTTCAAGCAATGAAAAGCTTAGAGAAAAATGAGATATATTATAGATTTCTCAAACTAATCCAAATTTAATACAAGTGAATCAAATACAAGGTACATAAGGGAGAAATCATAATATCTATATTGTGAAGGAAGCATTAACCATACAAGATCCTTTCAAATGCATGAAAAATTTTCCCATCCCTTGAATCTAGCTCCTCCTTGGGTGATTGTCTAATGCAAGACTACCTTTCACATGCAAGGGTTCCTCTTTGAATATTTCAACAACACTTCATTACATAAATTACTCTCTCTAGTTGATTTCCTTTAGGAATAACATTTCCTTACATAAGTCTATTGAAGATAAGAGAGGATGACTGTAGACATGTAGGTCCTAGTGATTTTAGATTCTAGTATAAACTCCCAGACCATATGACAAAGCATATCATCCTTTTCGAGTTGTTCTCATAGGAAACACATATACATTGAAGGAAAAGAAGGTCATTTCCCTTGACTAGTACAAATGGGGTGATATGGCTCATTTCATGAAGACCATGAGCAATGCATTCCCAAAGTAATATATTAATATTCCAACCTATGGAATCAAGTAAGTCACTCATCTAAATTTAAATGTGAAAAAAATTTATAACACCTGAAAGTTATAACACCTTCATGACATTTTTATATTTAATTTTAATCATCATTTATATATTATTTATTATATGCACTTTTATTAATCTTATTATAAATATAAAAACAACTTCTATGGTAAATTAAAAATAACCTATTCATAACATAAAATTCTTATAAAATTACATTCAACATAACATCATATAAATTTGAATATATTTTTGATAAAACTTAATAAATTAAATTAATATAATAGTGCGTACTATTTGAATTCTAAAGAGAACAAGAGGGGCTGCCAGTATGTGAGTGAGTGTAAGGAGAAAGCCGATCGAACCCAAAGGTCTGGATTCGGTGTGTTCAACTTGTGAGTATGTTCATGGGCTAGAACTGTTATCGATCTGTCTCATCACCATAGCAGCAATCCGGGGGATCTCCTTACCTATTGACCCAGATAAGTGCTATCAAACTGCATAATTCTAATAGCAGTTATTCTCTGAGTAGCCGTTCTCTGAGTAGTGGTTATATCCTTTCTTTTCTTTCACCATAACCGATGACCGGGATTCGCTGGGTTCCTGCTTCTATGTGGTGGCCGGCAGGAATTGATTCATTATAGATTCTTTGACTGGTTTAACGGGAAGTGACATTGCGCACTGGGTTATCCTTATGGGCACCCGAGCACTTAGGATGCCTAACCCATTCATTCATTTGATTGGTTGGTATCTGACTAATGGAAAGTCGTGTGGGCATCGATGAAGAAGGCCATTCATTCAATCATTTGAGTGGGTGCAGGATCAAAGGGTCTCGACCATAAGCCCCC
>APFE030967292.1:42306-99368 GCA_000404065.3 Pinus taeda
TTAAAGTAGGTCGAAGTCAACCTCGAAAGTAGACCGGGACTTCTCTATTCTCGCTAACCTTTAAGGCCCGCGAGAATCATGATTTACAAAGTTTAAAGCGTGATCAGAAGTGCTTCGACCTTAGTAAACAATTTGTTCGTTGAATCTGCTTGCAAGATCTTCTCCAATCTTTTCGACTAAAGATTCAGAGATCTTCTCCAATCTTTTCGACTAAAGATTCAGCTGCCATGCGTGGTTAAAGAATTCATTGCCATAAATGCGAATATCAGTATTTGGCGCAGTATTCCAAAGTCCAAATTTAATAATTTCTTCTTTTATTTTTTATTTAATTTTTAAAAGAAGCATGAAAGAAAATGTCTCTGAAGCTTTAAAAGGAGCATGAAAGAAAATGTTTCGATGAGTAGCTAGTTTAATTAATTTTATAATAATACCATTTATTCAAGGCATACACACAAAATTCATGGATCTTTGCCATTTTTACTCTAAATCTTTGCCATTTTTACATGCAAATGCTATTATTATGCCAAAGATTCGAAGAAATTATAATTATGCCAAAGATTCGAAGAAATTATAATTATCCTTTTAGCATCCTTGCCAGCATTACATTAAAATCTCCTGCCAATGCAAGTGATCAGATATTTTTTATTTAAAAGTAATTCACATTATTGGGATGAATGTTAACATTATGTGAAGTTGTGTACTAAAGTTCGAAGTATATCTTCTTGTTTATTTTGTTTTAGAAAATATGAAAATAACATTTTAGCATGATTGATTCTGTTAAATTCTGAATCAATGGGAATGATACGCGTCCTGCCAAAGAAGTCTTAATCAAATAGAACATCGTATTGGGACCACCTGCATACATTACACGTGTTGGTTCCCCGCATATATCACAATGAATCTACTTACTAGCATGCTGTAGTTGGTGAGAAGGCCTTTTCTTGTCCAACATCTACAACCCAGTTGAGTTTCTCCTACACAAGGAGGCTGTTAGGGCTTTTGAGATAAATCAAAACGAAGTTCAAATTTCCAATGTGAACGATTTGCGTGGACTGAGCTACAAATTTCAAATTTCAAATGGTTAAGGCGGTGTGTGATGAACTATTTGCGTGGACTGAGCTACAATGCAGGCCTCTGCAAATCAAGATGGAAGCACATTGGTGGATTCCCTGCAGGGAATTATGAGTACATAGATGTAATAATTGATCGAGACCGTTTCTTCGTGGACATTGATTTCAGAGCACAGTTTGAGATAGCCACACTGTTGGTGTACATGCACTTAGACTAACTGTGTTAAGTGTACATGCATCTAGATTAACTCAGTTAACTTATTGCTTGCATGTACAAGCTTTAGTTAGCTTTAGTTATTGCATGCACAACTAAGCTTAACTTAGTTGCTTTTATGTATATATTCTAAACCAATATGGTAGAATAGATGGATTTCATTCTTTTCTCAATTCTTGCTTGCTTCCTTCCTTCTCTTGCAAGCTTGTTTATTGTTTTGCAAATCTAGATCACTGTATCTCAAAATCTTACATGGTATCAGAGCACAGGGATTTGTAATCAGTGCACAAGCAATTTTATTTGCAGGTTGAGAAGATTGAAGCAGCAACAAAGAATGGAGTCTCAATTGGAGTTTCCAAAATCGACAATTCTCACTCCATATAATTATTTCGAATGGAAGCCAAAGATTCAACTTCATCTCAGAAGTAGAGGCTTATTTCGAATAACCATGGAAACGGAAGTTGAACCAACATTGGCAATAGAGAAATCAAGATATTTCAATCGCATGGACGAGGCCTTCGGCATCCTATGTTTATCTATTTCTCCGGAACTGCTATTTCATGTTGAATCATGTTCAACTCCAAATGAGGTATGGAAACTTTTGGAAAGATTGTTTGGAAAACAAGATGAAATATGGCAATCTTTTCTCTTTTCTCTTGGTCACAGTAAAGTTGATTCAGCGATGGAAGCTGATTCAGCGAGAGGAGACACTGAGGAAACAGAGAGCTTGACCGACGACCAAGACTCGAACTCGTCACCTGCAACTGGTGGTAAGTCAGTTTCTTCTTATGCTTCTTCTTCGTTAGCCGATCAGGCAGAGCTGAAACGGAAGGGGAGCGGAATCAGCGTCATCTCCTCCGAGAACATTTGTAGTACTTCTTGTGATGAGGAGAGCCAGAGCTACATGCTCACCAAGGGCTGGAGCCGCTTTGTCAAAGAGAAACACGTCCAGGCCGGCGACATCGTTACCTTTCAGCGGAGGTCCCTGTCCCGCCACCTCTTCATCACCTTCTGCCGCCGCCCCCGCAATATCCTCCCTCCGGCCGCTCCGCCGCCACAGCAATGCTGCCCACCGACCGTTAACCCGTTTGCCGTGGCCAGGAAGACAATATTTATTCTTGGGTACCAAGAATTTTTCAGAGAAAGAAGAAAGTTTTGCTGGTGTCAGCGTCTGGAGCAGAGCAAAGCAATGGATCGAGAAGCAGAGGATCTCCAATCCCTTAGCTTCACGGGAATCGTTAAAGAGGCCTTCAAGATATTTCGCTCCTGTGCTAAATTGCTCGAGTGGTTCGCCCTGAGTCTTGTTCTCCCCCTCAGTTTTGCAATTCTGTGGGGCCGTTTGGTCATCCGATATGTGCTCTCTAATTGGAATGCGATGCCTAATCTGATGGAGACCACGAGCCCGGCCGGCCAGGGGATCACTAAGGAACGCGTGGAGCTACTCGTTCTTATAGCGGTCTATGCCATATTCGTGTTGGGTTTTTCGTTGACGTCTGCAGCGTCTGCGGTGTATAGCATGGCCTCTATATATGCGTCAAAGGAAATTTCCTACGCTAGTGTTATGAGCATCGTTCTGAGGGCTTGGAAAAGCCTCGTGCTACCTTTCCTCGCGTTTTTCATACTTTTATTCTTCCAGTTCGCATGCACCGTTGTATTTTTCAATATGGATTTGGCAGTGTTAATTGTGGTGAAATTCAAGAAAAGGAACGGGCCCTTGGAGGATTCCACGGCAAGCAGCTCGTTCAAGGCCCTCACGCGGAGCCTTATGGGCGGAGGCAAGAGGCCGGAGACCGTTGCACGAGAACCGCTACCGACCGAAGGGTTGTATATTTTTAAGACGCGGGAGCTGCAGAGGGCGACCGACAATTTCATCGAATGTCACCTGCTGGGCATGGGAGGCTCCGGGAAGGTCTATCTAGGCAAGCTCCCGAGTGGAAAACAAGTGGCCATCAAGCGAATCGTGCAGAAAAGAAAGTTGGACCAGTTCTACCAGGAGGTGGAGCTTTTGTCCCGGCTGAGGCACCCCAACCTCACCTCCCTCCTCGGCTACTGCCGACACAGGGGCGAGTACATGCTTGTTTATGAATACATGCCCGGAGGCGACCTTGAGTGTCTCCTGTACAGACAGCAGAATCCCGTGTTGCCATGGGAGCGGCGGCTAGGAGTCACGCTAGACTGCGCGGAGGGGCTGGCATACCTCCACCTCTTTCCTGGTGGCGCCGTCGTACACTGCGACATCAAGCCCACCAACATACTTCTCAACGAGTCCAGGCAGGCGAAGCTGTCGGACTTCAGAATCTCGAAGCTCATCGCCCCGGATTTTTCACACGCCTCCACGGAGATCAAGGGGACGACGGGCTATCTCGACACGGAGTATTTCACGCGCGGCAAGCTAACCGAAGCCAGCGACGTCTACAGCTTCGGAATCACTCTGCTGAAGCTGATTTCCGGCCAGAAGGCAGTCGTCAACACGCCCTCCGGCGGGGCCGAGTAGGTTGTTTACTCGACGCATATAGAGGCGGAGACCCGGACGTGAAGAAGATCGTCTCCGGGTGAAGGACACGGCTGCCTAGCAGTTGTCTTTTCTCTATTTTTTGCATTATTTTTTGAGGGGGGTTTTCTTCCCACTGGGTTTTCCCTTTTTCCTTTTTTTTTATGCATTGTACATGGGTACCTAAAATGGCGGTGTTGCCGGGACTCATTCATTTTGCATCACACTCACCTAAGTTACGCTTAAGGGGGGGTGTTGGTGTACATGCACTTAGACTAACTGTGTTAAGTGTACATGCATCTAGATTAACTCAGTTAACTTATTGCTTGCATGTACAAGCTTTAGTTAGCTTTAGTTATTGCATGCACAACTAAGCTTAACTTAGTTGCTTTTATGTATATATTCTAAACCAATATGGTAGAATAGATGGATTTCATTCTTTTCTCAATTCTTGCTTGCTTCCTTCCTTCTCTTGCAAGCTTGTTTATTGTTTTGCATATCTAGATCCTTGTATCTCAAAATCTTACACACACCCACAACTATATTCAATGCCTTATTGCAGGGTTTGCCCAATGTATATGTGGGCAAGGCCGAGAGATTGAAGCAGGTCATTGAGATCGTGTGACTCTGCCAAGAAATCCCTCAAGAAAATGGGAATGTACCTGGCACTATATATAATATTAGATTAATATAAATATAATATTTTTTACATATTCCACACGTCGAAATCCCTCAAGAAAATGGGAATGCACCTGGCACCATATATAATATAGATTAATATAAATATAATATTTTTTACATATTCCATACGTCTTTATGTTACGGTGGATAAAAAACCACATATTTACTTAAGAGAAAATTTCTGGATATCCAAGTAATATAGTATTTATGCCTAATTATACTTCAAATAACTCCTCTCCAGAATATACATACATTCCATGTCATATAAAACCCGCCACAAATAGTGCATAGTATTTAACGATTAAAACAAAATACTCCACAAAGTATTTAACCATTAAAACAAAATCCTTCGCTGTTCGACATGTATTCCTGTGGCCGGACTTGCAATCGGACTGAGCATGACCTACAAGTTGAAGATAACCTATGTATGTAATCGTCCCATAACTGTGTACGATGTCTATAGATGTTATGTGCCAATAACGTTTTATCAAAAATATACATGTCATGTATATCTTTCCAAAGAAACACACGAAATAAAATAATTGTCGACATCATCGAACGCCATCCACCAATGGCAATATCATGAAAATTTTACCTGTCCTCTACATAATGTTGTTACTAGAGACGTATGAGTAATGAATTTCTTTGAAGGGTAGAGACGTAAGAGATTGTTAGCGGTACTTTTCAGTTTCCATGAATATGTGAGAAAATTAGCTTTTGGAATTGATCTATACTCATCTTAATTCTTATTAATTAATTAAATTAATTAAAAGTGGTGGATAAAAGATTGTTTTTTTTGGGCTCATTAGTAACCAAATATATCTAACTTTCTCGTATCAAGCCAACGAGTATAAAATAAGATTCTCCATAATACCAAGATTTCTGATTTTTTAACGTGATAATATTCTTTGTAGGATACACAATCTAGTATAGAAAATTAAGTGCTTTTAAATTTTTATTGTTTATTGTTTATTTTGCTTACAAATTCTCAATATTATAAATAATATATATTTTAATATATTATAAATAATATATATAATTATTTATAAAACATATTTAATTTTGATAGTTATTTAAATTTATATCATTAATTATATAAGTATATTTATATAAAAACTATTTTTTTAAATTTTTAATTTATCCGTTAAATAAATAAAAATTAAAAGTGAATATCTCTAAAAATGTCCAATATGTCATGCATAAAAGCGGATACATACCCATCAAAACCACTAGTAACGCTTTTTATAGTTTTTGACATTTCAACTTTATATCGACCACTTCACTGGTGACGTTTACATCAGCCAACCCGGCAACGAGTACTTTAGAAACAAAAACTTTCGAGAAACTTAATTAAAATAAGCAACTACAATAAATTGCACAGGGCAGTGCAAACTGCAAACCCTGCTTCCTTCAGAGGCTTTCATGAAGAATCTTCATTCCCATATATCTGCACAGATATCAATACATCACAATATTTTGGTTACCCTTTTATATACATAAAATACTACATCACAGTTCAAAATATGAAGAAGATTTAGAACATTATAAATGGAATAGTTACCTCCCAAGCATCATAGTGGTGGCCTGTGGGTTGGTTCCAGGACCGTCTTTAAATGTTGAGCCATCCACAACCCTCAGACCCTTAACTCCCTTCACCTGATATTTGTGGTTAACAACAGACCCAACATGACATCCTCCATGGAAATGCCACATTGTGTTCACAGTATCACGGCAGAACTGAGCCATGGCTGCATCGTCCCACGTGTTCTGTGGCAACGCTGGTCCAATGAAGTGAAATCCATTAGCGGTCGCACCATTAGAAGACTCACTACCTGTTGCATACGCAAATCTCCTCAGTGACCGTGTGTTGAGGAGTTTAGCGATCATCCTCGCGCCTTGCACGCACCTTTGCAGGTCCACAGGGTGGGAATAATAATTGTAGCGAACAGACGGATTGTCTCGAGGATCCATGCTACGTAGCCGAAGGTCTCCCCTCGACAATGGAAAAGCCAGCTTCTCAAATATGTTTCCACCATATACATTCTTGGGCTTCGAAGATCCGCTTCCATTTACACTGGAAGCCGGCTGGACGAAACTGCTGGACTCGATGTAAGTATGAGAGCCTTTAAGAATACCCACTACCTGTATGCTCGAGAATTCCAAGGGTTTAGGGGATTTCAAGGTTATGGTTGCACGGGGGCTGTCTTGAATCCCCTGGCCTACTGAAGACAAATTTACGACTAGATTAATATTGAATTGTTTGAGATGTTGAGATGGGCCAATTCCGCTCAACATCAGCACCTGGGGGCTGCCTATGGATCCTGCAGACACGATTACCTCGCTGGAACGTGATGATCGTTTCAGAAAAACTCGATAACACCGACCATGGGCGTCCATGAATTTTACTCCGCTGGCCTTCGGCTTCCCAAAGAAGCCACCATTCTTTCCTGCAAAGGTTCATATTCAAATTTCAAAATATTGAATCTACATTTACAGATCTGAACATAAATCTGTGAGTCCAATCTTGACCATCAATAATTGGAAAATCAAGTAAACAACATTAACAACGAATATTGCGAAACGGCAGTTACGTATAAGGATAGCCTATGTAATTTTAATGCAGGGGAAGAATGAACAACCTTCAGATGCAGGGGATCTGAAGAGAATCCTGCTGACGGTAGCGTTGAGAAGCACTACGATATTGCTGGATTTGGCAGACTTGAGAAGATCTGCTGCTGTGTGTCTCTTGCCATTGTTGTCGAAGGTGGAGGCGCTGATCTTGGATCCTTCTACATGATCCAACGTATATCCATTGTATGGAACAACTCCTGCTTCCAGGAGCCCATTTCTGAAAGCCAACGACCACTTGGAGAGGTGATCTGGTCGGAAGGCGTTCTGCTTCTCCACCCATTCATATGATTCCTTTACAAGTGTCTCATTCCATCCCATATGACGGACATATTCGGAGCTCGCCCTGCTGTAGAAGCCGGCATTGAGAGCAGTTCCACCTCCCAGAACCCTAGCTCTGGCTAAAGTCAGTCCATCCTCTGTAACAAATGACTGTGCTGGGGAAGTGTAATTGTCAGTCTCCCCCAATAGATTTCCAAAAGCTTTGGCGTTCTCGATTTCGGGAACTCCGTAGGGAGATCCTCCCCTCTCTATGACCAAAACAGAATACTTGGTAGACAGGGTTGCTGCAAGGGGGCAGCCGGCCGTTCCTCCTCCAACAACAATGTAGTCATATCTTTTTGCAGCTGCTCTCTCACCATCCACAGTCATAAACCCAGACGGATTCGATTTCGAGGGTGGTGTGGCTGCATTACAAGAGGATTTCAGCAAATCGCTGCTTAGCATCAGTAGCATTAGAAGAAACCATGCATGGACATTCACGGCCAACATTGTCTCCATCACAAAGAGTTCAACCACACCAGGGCTTCTGAAGATGTGATTCGTTTTCGGTTTCTTTGCCTATATTTATAGGTCACTTGCAGTTTGTGCAGTTGGCATGTGAACCTCTTTACAGAATAAACATCACATGGAGTATCACATGGATTTAATTTCTCACAGCGAAGTTGACATGTATCTCATTAAATTTGAAAGCCAATATTTACTCGGCACCGGAGTAATAAATACTG
This sequence comes from Pinus taeda, assembly GCA_000404065.3. Lineage (NCBI taxonomy): Eukaryota > Viridiplantae > Streptophyta > Pinopsida > Pinales > Pinaceae > Pinus > Pinus taeda. The sequence goes on from APFE030967292.1 coordinate 50,398, forward strand.
ATAGGTTTGGTTGAAATCTATATTATTAAATTAAAAATCATAGTTATACTTCTAAATAAAATGAAGTTGGGGTGGATCTAGTTTCTTATCATTATGATATCAGTAAATTCAAAATCAACGTTATGTTTCTTAAACCTTGATGTTAGTTACATGAAAAAATCAAGAATCTGGTCACATTTGTGTTTGTGTGTTAAAACATTTATTAAACCTGACTTTTGTCTTATTTTTATGATCCATAAAAATAAAATAAAATTTAAATATGAATTTTAACGTTATAATGATAGTACTGCGATTATCATCAATGGAATTGAGTAAAATTTCTCAGTGGAGAATTATGATGATCATCAAACTGTACAAGTCGAGAATAATGCAAATGGAATTAAAAAAGAGCCACACGAGATCCAAAAGCTGCCAAGGACTGTGATATGTTTACACTTGATTTAATAACCATTCTTTCATCATTTCCGTTTTTGTCTAAGTTCATACAACTCTTCACTTTGGCAAAGCGAAAAAAAGGAATGTTCTCTCTCATCACGCTGCGATGAATGAACTGATTTTTCGTCCTATGGGGCGGCACCTGGAAAATCACTATTTTGCCTTAACAATGAGAAAAAGGTAGTTTCACAGTTGTAATCATATAAGCACCGACTAAATGACTTCACTCAGCTTTGAACTCACGGAACTTAAAAGCCAGAATACTGTAAAAAGATTATTGGGTAAAATTGTAATGTTTTTTTTTTTTTTTTTATTATATAAAAACATATAATGTCGAAAATGTGATTTGATTTGACATTCACTCAGCAAAATCGAATGGGCATTTTGATTGACGTATGATTGAATGTGATTCGGGGATGAGTTGCTTTGGGAAACGTTCAAAATCAACATATGCGCGTTGGAATTTTCATCATATTTTTATGAAAATTTTATTGGAGGTTTTTGTTTTTTTAATATATATATATTTTAACTTTGTCAGAAATATGTTTAAATCACGTGAACGCTATATCATTCTAGTGTTTTAAATAATTTTCATGTTGTTAAATTTATTTAAAAATGATTTTTAAACCACACAAAAATATCTTTTCACTAAAAATTGTTTCTCCACATTTTCATTAAAAATTTCAAAACATAGAATAATTAGAAAACGTCATCTTAATTTAATTTTAAATGGAATAAAATTTAATATATATGTTATTAAAATAGAAATAATTAATATTGATGATTTGATATTTCTACAAAATGGATAAATGATTTACTATATTTGTTATTAAATTAGCAGAAAACTATATTGATGATGGTGGTTGATATTTAATAAACTCAATTTAATTTATCATATGTAAAAAAAATGGGAAAATTATCTAGATTTCTAGAGAATTTTATTATTGAAGTCCAAAAACTTTAAGAGAAGTGTTTTTAAAACAATATAATTTTGATAAGTGAAAAGGTTAAGAAGGTGAGTATTAAGGAATTGAGACTTCTGTGATCTATAACATTGTCTAGAAATTTTCGGCAAAATCACATAAAAATTCTTTTGTCAACGCGTTTCGAACCAACCAGTGTGGTTCATCGTCAGGACAAGTTGAAGAACCTATCCAGATTTAGCTCGTTAAATAGTAAGTGCTAGAATAATAATGGCTAATTTTGACTATGACCTTAGCCAAATACTAATTATTTTATTTGCTATATTTTTTTTAATTATTATTCTAAGAAGTTATTAAAATTTCGTAAAAAACACCCTACTGGTTAGTAATTCAAATATATATTTATATAACTAAATATAATCATCTATTAATGAAATTATAAAAACATATAAATAACTTTCTCATAATGGGTTATAAAAATAACTAACCAATTTAAATTAATGAAAGCAAAAATTAATAGAATTTATATTTTATTCATAATTAATATTATTTCAAATTAAAACCATATTCCTTTTTTAAAATAAATATAATAAACCAAATATATTCTATAGAAATCATAATTAAATATCATATTGTTATTATTTCATTATATGTTATAATTTATTATATTGTATTTTATTATCAGTATTGTTATTATTATATTGTTATTTTATGATTATCATATTGTTATTATTCTATTTATAATTATTATTAATTTCAAAAATATAGTAAATTAAGAATAAGTGTATACCCATGGATTAGGTCATTTTAATAATACATATAAAGGTTCAAATTATTATATCAACTATATATAATACTAGGCAATTAAGTAAAATGGAGGGATTAAAACAAATGAATTATAAATACTATTAGGTTGTAAAAACTATATTTCACTTTTTAAAATAAACATAATAAAGCCAAATAAATTCAATAGAATTTATAATTAAATTATCATATTGTTGGTAAATTAATAGTAGTTAATTAAACAATATCTATCAAAGATACAATATTCAGATAAATAGGATGAATTAATATGACTTTAAGAGTCTCGCTCAAATAATGAAATATCTTAGATTATATCCTCAGGATCATTTAATTGTTTGTAAATAACTCTAAGGTCATAAAATAATTAGACTTTATTATAAAATAATTAGTATCTAGCTAAGGTCATAGTCAAAATTAGCCATTATTATTCTAGCCGTTGGAATCTTGCACTTACTATTTAACCAGCTAAATCTGGATCGGTTCTTTAACTTGTCCTGACGATGAACCACACTGGTTGGTTCGAAACGCGTCGACAAAAGAATTTTTATGTGATTTTTCCGAAAATTTCTAGACAAGGTGAGTATTGTAGAAAGTATTTTGAAATTGTGATTTAATGTAGGCCTATATTGGACATTCTAAGAGAAATTGCTTCCTTGAGGGGAAACCTCCAATTAAACAAAGTTTTATGATAAATTTTATGACACATCTCATTACATTGCTTCTATTTTTTTATATAGTTCTATATACCTCCTAATACATTTTAGAGGAGCTTTCTAGTAAGTCTTCTTACATTTTCACAACACTACATGACCCTTGTTTACTAGAGATAGCCTCTATCCACAACAATTTATTTATCTATTTAGGGTGGTAGCTGAGCGCTTCCACTTAAAAAAAAAAGAAATCCTTAATGTTGGAGACAAGGCAATTATCAAATGATCATTGTCAATTTCCATGTGGCATCCTTGGATGATGTTTCCTTCTATTGTATGAGGTCCTCTTCGATAATGCAGTAGCAAATATGTCTTCCTCCTTTTTTTAGGATGACAATGGGATGTAACCAAATAGAACCTCCTTCATCTAGTTTGGGTTCAAGGTTAGCTTGACTAAAACAATTAGATCCAACTATTTTCTTTAAACAAGATACATGAAATATTGGATGAATTTTAGAGTGGCTTGGAGGTTCCAACTTGTAGGCCACATGACCAATAAGTTTGAGGACCATATAAGGGCCATAAAGTTTTGGAGAAAGATTCTGATAGTAGTTTTTATGTTGGTGATTATTTCCCTCGTGCATGTATAAAAAAGTTGAAATAACCCTTTATTAGATGGTAAGGCTTAATAAGTCGATTGTCAGCATAAACTCCAGGTTAGATCCATGATTTATAAGATAATAAAAAGGAACAATTACTTATTTGAAGTAAATATACAAAGATATCATCTTATAAATGCAACCCAATGGAAAGGCAAGAAATAAGTACAATGCTCGTAGAATCTATTGTAACTTCACCTTGTTGTATAAAAGGATGCTAGGGGAGCTCTAAATGTCTCCTTCTTTTCCTTATGTTGGCTCCTCTTTTTATAGGCCTAAGTAGATAAGTTTTTTGGAAAATATTCCATAACCATTAGCAAGTCCTTCTAGTGGGAAAAGTTGTTCTAGAGTCGATGTTTCCTTGACCACAATGCGGTAATCTTAGTATATGAGACCAGATGTTGTCAAATATGTCGACTAGGTAGCCCAAAATGTAGAATTTTCCACCACGCGACTGTTTCACCAAAATCTACTCAGTTGTGTGAGTTTATTGAAGAAAATACACATGGTGTTGCTCGAGAAGTAAAAAACTACATAGTTGATGAAACTTCAATTTATTTATGTCAATCTTCATATCTCAGGAATTTCTTTCACTGAGGAATTCTTTTATTGACATTTAAACTTGCTTCTGACATGTTAATCTCTTGCTATCATTAGTACAAAAGGTGTACAAAATTTTGGTATTACTTTTTCTTTGACAAAGATGTTCTTATAAGGCCATAGATGAATGAATACCTAATTCCCTTCCTTAAATTGTTGTTTGAAATAATACTAATAATCATGTTTTGTTATTCAATTTTGAGTCATTACCAGATTATCCTTACAAGTGCAAAGAATGTTGGAGAGCTATAAGGGTATTTTTTGACCTCCTATACCTTAGAGACCATAGGTATGTAGAATAGTACTGACAATGGATTTTGGTCATATACGACCTCAAAGGGAGTCATTTGAGTGGGACCATGATAAGTTATATTGTACCATCATTTTTATAAGGGTAACCACTAAAACCATTGGGATTTTTTTTTTAATGAAGTAAATGTTTTTGTTTCCTTCATAACAAGATATTATATTCATAAATATTTTGGATAGGTTGGTCAATAGGAAAAATTGACCATATATAGAAATGTAGCCTTTCCAAAGAGGAATAGGAAAAAATATTTCCTAAAGAGTCAAAATTCAAAATACATATGCAATATATCGAGCCTTCAAGACCTTGAGGAAAGAGAAGGAAAAATGTAAACTAATAAAGTAAAGCCATAGCATGAAGATATTAACTAGGAAGAGGGGTCTAAATCTATTGTCTCTATCGGAATAGCCTCCTTGTTACTTCCTAAAGAGCAATTAGAATATGGACGAATTCCCAATGCACTCCAGCTGATGATCCCAACAATATATGACATTGCAAGTGTTCCATCGAGAGGAGGAGATCCTCCCAACTTTCATGCCCATCCAATAAGACTTTTCCGAGTAGATACTTTATGTGTCAGTAGATGTCCACTTGTTGATGGTGCTAGACCTGCCAACATATCAAGGGGATCTCCCTGGTAAGAAGTCCCAACTAAACCTCAAACTGTTTGGAGTAGAAGTCCTAGAAGTGGGTGGTAATATAATGCATTGATTGCGGTAACATGTAGAGGTAAGTATGATAGAATTGGTTAGATGAAAGTGCGTGACCTTGTAGAGAGTCAAGTGAGATGTGTGAGGGTTCTAACATACAAAGGGGAAAATGAAGCGTGCCCCTTAGAAGCCTATAATAGTACCCAACCTGAAAGGAACACACGAGCGAAATGAGATCACAAGCTGGAAGAGGAATAGTCCACAAACCAAATTGATGGGTTAATCCAACAACACAGCTTCAACAAGATTCATACAATTGCATAAAAAATATTTCATACACAAATGCGTAAGTTAAATAACATACATTGCTAAAGCAACAAGAATAGTCCAACTACAATAACAACATATGCATGAAAATGTGTTGGCTTAGTTATATTATTAAGTGAAAGTTCCATCCATACATACACCATTGATAACTATCCGCCTAATAGTGGAACATTACAACCAACACTACCATTTCTATGAGTTATGGGGTCCTATTGATAACAAACTGTGGGTTGACCCTTAACATTCCCCTTTTGTGACTCTTCAACTACCCTCATGACTCCTCAACTTCTTTACAAATAACTCTTTACATTACACAATAACTATTCACATTCCACTAATGAAACTTATAATTTCACTTACAACATATTGAAAAATAATATACATTTTTCACATGTAACCATGTGAGACAAAATAGGCTAGAGACAACCTAACAAGACACAACACTATGATTCTGAAGTTTGAGGCAAGACCAACTTGGCAACCTCCACTTGATGATTCTTGGTTACGTACTGATGGCAAGATTGGTACTATGCTATCATGCCCCTAAACTGCTTAATGGTGTCTTTCAGATAGAAGACTCTTGCCTCCATAGCTTCTGGGTATATGGTCTTGGAACCTATGTATGTCTCGTCCTAAAGCATGTGCAACATGGTGCAAACCACGACAGGACTACCAATGTACTTCTACATGTTTGGTGCGCTCAGCTCCAAGTCATCCCTAGTGGCCTCGCGCCTTAGCTGCTCCATGTACCTATTGACCTATAACCATACTTCGTTCTTGTGCTTAGCTTTGGTGAGGGAACCTACATCTATTCACTCTCTTCCTCAACTACTGGATTTTCTGGCACATCAACTTGTATTGGTACTATTTGCTATGCCATTGCGCCTTGTCTTTATTCTTCTTCCTATTTCTGTTTCTTTTCCTATTCTTTCCTTCTCAGCTCCTGTTCTTCATTTGGTCCTTGTTCTACTTACTTTGATATCATTTCTGCTACCTGGAAGCTCTAATCTTTTCTCTTCCTATACTTTGTTGTATGTGTCATCTACTTCCTTTTGCTTCTTTTATCGAAGATGCTTGCATGAATATTGAATGTGCTTTCACTCTGCAACTTTGTTCTCCCTTTATTATGTTAGCAATTTCCTCTTTCCCTGACCTTGTACTGGAATGTTGCCTTTTTTCACTGTTGCTAGTCTTGCTACCATGTTAGTCTTGATTCCCTTTTTGTAAATACTTGGGCACTTACATATATTGGCAAGTAGATTGGTGCTTGCTCAACTACTTCCCTAGTGCTGCTTTCAGTGGTATCTCTTGAAACAACACTCTTTGGTGCCATGGTACAATGACTGCTAGAGAGAAGTTCTTCATGAGTGTGACACTTGTGGGACAGAAAAGACATTCATGGAAAACAAACATTAGCTCTTACAAATCTAACTTAATAGCATGATCAAGCATCAACTAGGGCATATGATGAGAGGAATTATGTAATTTTGACTAATAGGGGTTACTTAATGACTATGGGAACTGCCTACCACGTAGTCTCAATATTCACAATGGAAGCTTGATGACTCGAACTATGCAATGTGCAGTTCAATCTGGGTTAGGTTCCGGGAGAGATCGCGCATTGTGCAGTCTCAATGACCAAGCTGGGAGACTAGCTCCTGGAACTATGCATTACGTAGTTGGAGCCAGTTTAAGAGATGCTCTGTACAATCCGAGAAGCCAAGACAGAGCCCTTGAGCTCCCAGATTGCATAGTGCATGTAGTGAGATGTGAGATCCGGGCAAGGGGAGCTTAGACCTATTCATGGGGAGTGTACAAACAAGCATATTTGAAGGATAATATGAGGATGAGTATAGATCTAACTAAGTGTAGATGTATGCATGTAAAAAAGGTGTAGCAATGGATTAAACTGAAGGAACACAAAGCATGTGAAGGGAGTCACTACAATGACGACTGTTGATGCAAAAATGAGAAAACCCATGTGACTCTTGAAAAAGGCAATCTATAACTTGAAACAACACTTCTACAAGTTAATACACTAGAAGTCGTTCATAGAAACAAGTGAAACAACACTCTCACAAGCTAAACAACAAAAAGCGACATAAAAAGCAGCAAAAGGTGATAAAATCAAAACTCACCTCAAAAAACGATGACAATCCTCCAAGGGTTCCTTGATCTCCTAGTGAAGCTAGATCTTGATGATTGAATGTATGAGTGAGCTCTAGAGGTGTCCATTACATAGAGGTAGGAAACATGGAATTCATGACATGTATGCTTGAGATCAAAGACAACAATGACACTTAGTAGAAAATTCTAAAGAGTATAATGTGTCACCTTCAGGAAATTGATAATGGATCCCTACTTCCTAGGGATGCCATTTTCCCTTTAGCTTCTTTCTTCTCACGAAAAATGCCATGCATTGCTCGGAAATATTGCGTAGTTCTAGGAAGGACCAGGCAACTCTCTGGCTCATGCACTGAGTAGTCTTCTAATCACAGTAGGTTTTGCGACATTTCTGGGTTGAGTGGCTCTAGGCTGCATCTCAGGCTCTGTGCATTTTCCCAAGTGAAGGTAGACTGTCAGCTAGCTTTGCCTGATTTTGGAGCTAAAGGCTCACTTACCGACTTGGGCTGCGCAATTCCCGGAAGTAAAGGTTGGTTTCCCTCTAAGATTGCACAAATCACGAAGGCAGTGCTTTAACCAGATTGCAACCAAGTGCAGGGGTTAGCTTGTGGTTAGATAGCAAAGAAAGTAAGCAAACACAAGATGTGAAGCAAAATATAAGACTCAATGAAAGCACAAGTACCTGGGCAGTGTAAGTTAAGTTGTTGGGATTTTAGTAGGGAGGCTCCAAAAAGAAGATTAGGCAAAATTTAGGAGGATGGTTGTAGTTGCTACGACACCACCATGTACATATATTGGTTGTACCATTCACACATGTGACCTACATCGAGAACCCAATCAACCACATCATCCATAACATCCATGTTTGAGTGAAGGTGTCGCTAACATTAGGGGAGTTTTGAGCTCTACAATAGACCTCCTAAGGGAATTATAAAATAATAGTGGAAATAATAAAATATGATTAGATTACATCATCAAATTTTAGAGGGAAAAAGGAAAATTATTTTTTCAACTCGTATTTTCAACTTCTCTCCTTATGGGTTTACTCAAATTTCAACTGGAAACACTCATTAGATGCAGAATTTGATTCCTCATCCAAGGAGTACCCATGTTGCATACTTTTGATGAACCTTGTTGCACGTAAAATGAGAAATACATGAAAAACATGATTGCAATCACGGTTTTTTTCATGTATTTCTCATTTTTTTTGTAGTAGGGTCCATCGAAAGTATGAAAAATGGGTACTATTTCGATAAAGAACTAAATTTTACATCCAACGAGTACTCCCACTTGAAATTTGAGTAAAAGCTTAGGGAGATAAGTTGAAAATACGAGTTGAAAAAATAGTTTTATTATTTTATTATTTTTTAATCTTTTTTTCTTTTTTACTCCAAAAATGGTGAATCATCCCCCATGGTTGACATCATCATCTTGAAACCTACTGGTTCTTATAAACTTTATTTTGGTTCTACATTTTTCTTAGGAGGCCGATTTTAGAACCCAAAATTCCCCTAATGTTAGTAATCTCCCTCTCAACGTGAGTGAACCCTGCTTAGATTAGAGGAAGGGTGAGCTCCTAAAATTATATTGTCGAACCTTTAACTCTAACCTAATCATATTTATGTCCCTAATATCCATTCTCTTAATAATATCTTACCACATCATGAACATGAGCACACTGATGGGGAATTCTTTTTGTACAAGAAGAGAAGTTGTTCTTGGGATTGAGCACAGAGTCGTCAAGATTTGGATAGGGAAGGGAGGAGAGTGAGGTAAAAAATGAAATACTGACCTAGAAAAAGGTCCAAGTTGAAAGGCAAGGCTCAAAAGAGAGCTTGAAAAGCTATGATCCCATAAGGATTAGAGGATATTAGAGGAATTTAGTCCCCCATATACCTATGTGGCTTGAACTCATTTAAACTAAACCATACCGAAGGAAAGAGAAAAAGGATGAAGAAGAGACATAACCAAGTAACTTAGTAATAAAGAGAGTTGAAATAGAGTTAGGGAAGATGTTAATTGAATAACCAAAGTGAGAAAGAGGAGTGGTGAACCTAAGAGGAAGAATGGCAAAGCTGAAGAGGAGAGGATTCTTAACTATACTAGAAAGAAATTGCCAACCCAAAAACCTAAGGTGTTGCTTGTCTTAGAAGTCTTACTTAAAAACTAACACAGACTGTGGTCATTTTCTATGAATATATGGAATCAAAGTGATGGAGCAAGGCTCGTTAGTTGATAAGATTTCCCAACTGCAATTCCCATAGAGAGGGATGAGATGAATGAAGGCCAATGATGGAGAGAATATAAAAATCTTGTTGTGGACTAGTGAACTGTGCTAAGAAAAGCTAAGTATATGCCTATGCCTCTGCCCTACAAAATGAAATTCCACTTCATTCCCAAAGTTGTTGTTATAACAGAGAGTTGAATGATGCCTTTCCAAATGCCTTATTGCCCAAATTTTCCATTGGATGTGATGTGAGTTATGGCTATCAACTTACAAATTAAGTCATTCATTAATGGCTGCAACAAAATCCCATTGACATGACGTAACCAGAGTGATTGTGTAGGTGAGAGGATCCATTGCCAAGATGTCGACATTGCTGGAAATAAGGTAACTAAAGGGTCTCCCTCATGTGAAGTCACAATTATATGTCACACCATTTGGAATAGGAGCCCAATCCCGAGTATCGGCTCGATTTCCATGTATTCTTATAGATTTTCCTCATATGTAATTGTCAGCAAGACAGAGGAACACAAATGTGCCTTCAAAATCAAGAAGGTGTAACCAGTGAGTATTCGGTTGTAGGCGTGTCAAAGTTCTTCTACTATAGAGGGAAAGAGTAAAGTGAGCCTCTAAGAGAGAGGTAATAGTATCACCCTAGTAGAGACACACGCAACCAAGAAGGATCCGTCTAACATCCAACGAAATAGTCCAAAAAAGATGTAATGATCACTGCAACCAATCAATGAGAAGATCTATCTAGTATCTTGTGAAATAGTTCACAAGGATGGGACAATGATAACAAACATTACAACACATTCTCAATAAGATAAGTACTAAAATAACCAAAATAGTTCAACTGCTTTAGCACAGATGAAAGCAAACATGAAATACAAACATCCACAGAATAGTCTTACAAATAGTCATAATCAATACATGAAGAACATGCTAGCCTTGAAGGATTCTGTTATTAAGTAAAAGTTCCAAGATAGATGTATACAATGAAAATATCTAGCAACAATAGTGGAGTGTTGGAGCCACTCCTTGCTCCTCAAAATAAATAGCTTATCTTTCTAATGCCTTACGGGAGGAGCCATGGTGAAAAAATCCTTTACTCATACAATGAGGGTGTATATATAACCAAGAGGTTATGCTTCACTTTCCTTGTGACTCTTTGACTACCCTCATGATTGTTTGACTTCCTATGAATTTTCGACTTCACATGACTCTTCATATTCTGAATGTGTCCTTTGGACTTCCACTTTACAATATATTTTGAATAGGTAATTACATAATCCATAATAATGATGTGGAATATGATGACTTGTGACAGGACATTACATGACACTGATGGCATGGAATGCATGATGATGTTACAGTGCCAAGTTGTCCTTCTTGCTACTTCTTTCTTTGCGTATTCTTATTCTTACTCCTCTTTATGACTTGAAGATGAGGAGCCTTCCATGCGATCTTGATCTTGATCTTTTGTTATAGTACGACGTTCCTTCATCTTCTCTCCCAATGATCATTTTACCTCTTCAAATCCATATGTGTCTTCTAGCATGTCCTCCTTCTCCATCTCCCTCTTCATTATCTTGCCATAGCATGATAGAGTACCTGCATCTGCAATCCACTCATGACAAGATGGCATTAATCCGATAAACTCGTAGTCTAAGATGGTTCATATTGATCCACTAACTGAGATGGAACTAGGTGACAGGCTAGGAAAGAGGCTCGGTAACTACAAAATTATGTAGCTCATGCAGTTAGGGGTGAAACTTGAGCCTTGATACTACACAATGCATAGTTCAGGCTGGACTAAGGAAGAAGATTGTGCAATTTGGAAGCTCAGTGATCCACACTAAGGGGTTGGGAATTGTTTCAGTTGACTGCATAGTTCTAAGAGGAAAATAATATTTGGTGATTGTGCAGTTACGTAGCTCAACAACTCAAGGATTTGGCTTGAGGTCTGAGACTGTACAATGCATAATTAAGGTCTAGCTAGAGGGCGTGCTTATGCATTTTTGGAGGCTAAGGCCTAGGCTTAAGCACTGAAAATGAAAAATGCATAGTATTGGAAGGACAAGAGGCCAGATGATTACATTGTTGTGCAGTTCAAGAGATCAACACTGAGGCTTGAGGAGTGATAATGTGCAATGCACAGTGTTGTCTTGGCTAGAGAGAAATATTGCGCAGTTCTAGGACTGAGGGGTTTTGGGAGGTGGAGATTGTGCATTGCATAGTTCCAAAAGACAAGTTCACTGCTTGAGGTTTGAGACCGCATAATGAGTAGTTCAGGATGGATGGATGAGGCTAGGTTGCTGGGAATTTTCCAAGATTTGGATAAGTGTGGGATCGAAGAGATTGTTGTGAAAAATGATATGATTTGACTGTGATCACACACTTGAAACACTTTGATGAAATGACAACATATATCATAAGGAACATTTTAAAAACATATTTCCCTCAATGCGACAACTTTGCACTGACTTTATGACAAGTGCGAAACTAAAGATACACTTTGAGACAACCATGAAAACACTTTTGTGACAGTGCTAAGAATTTTGGGAATGAGTGCGACTGATGTTTAAACGATAAGAAAAAATCATTCAAACAAATATAACCCCTTGAAACCACTAGAGCAAACATACATACATTGTGCGACAACTAACATGCACAAAAACGAGAATTTCTAAAGTGCAAACAACTCTTGAAATATGTGAACGACAGTGAAAGTAACACATGCCAAAGAAAATATAACATGAGATGACAATAATTAAAGTGAAAGCAAGTGAAAGTGATAGCTAAAAACATGGAAATGACACCCGCGAGAACAAAGGTGCGTAAGAGTGACAGTTTGCAAAACTCATGGAAATGGAAGTAAAGTTGCAGCTAGAATGTGAGAAACTGTCATTATCAGTGTGCATTGACTGTATTATTACTCAGAAATTTCTCTAGAAGTGATTAGAAGAAAGAAAATGACTGAGGTAACTACAAACCAACTTTTGGGCATAGGCTCTATCCAACCTATGGCTCAGAGAGGGCTCGTTTTATATGATTTAGCTTTGTTTGCTGGGATTTCAGGCTAGTTATGCACGTTCAAGGGAGGTTTTTTATTTTTATTGAAGATTGGATGGTGGGATCCTTGAAACAGATGGATAGAATGATGTGTCTATACCATTGGGCTATGGATTCAATAGAAGGGCAACAAAACTAGAACAACTCACTAAAGGGACTGTTCAAAGGGCAAGCTAGCAGAGTAAAGTGCAGGTCTTTGGGACAGGGGGATGAAATGGTTTTAATCAGGGTGAGAGAAATTGTGGTGTTGTTGGCCTTTATAGTTTGATTTTAGCCCTTTATGCTGCTTTGATGTTTGATCATTTACGTTGGAATCTTCAATTACTTTTGGCTTTCATACGATACTCTTTAACATTGATACTCGTTGAACCTACTGACCTGTCCTTATCTTTTCACCTGGCTATTTTTCTTTTAATTTTTTACTGCAATTTTCTTACAGTAAATCACTCAATTTTTCCCACCATTCAGCATTAGGTAATTTGAATTTCAACATCCTTCTATATATTTCATCTACCTCAGTGTACTTAGAAAAAGTAGGTTTAGTGATGAATAAGTGTTTTACCTCATTTTGGAGGAAAAACAAGTTTTCAAACGTTTGGTAAAGAACTAAGGAGTATTTAAACACCCTTTCATTGTGCATCGCGGTGAATTGTTCATGCATTCTTTCAGCAATGAACTTTGCGTAATTGTACAGAATTCCAGGAGGCTTTCCTGGGGTGAAAATGGACAAAAAGGCAAGTATAAGCTCATCAATGAATTCATTTGTAGTGTAGTCAAGCACAGAGGATATCATAGCTATAAATTGTCTTCCCCTCTCAGAGAAAATGGTAGCAACATATGGAGGGGTATCTGTAGGAATTTACTTCTCCTCTCAAATGAAGGTTTGGAAAACTTGGGCTAGCTTAGCAGAGTTCGGTTTAGAATACTGGTCTAGCAAATCCCCAATGGAGAGTGGGGTGAGGTTAGGACCTGGTTGAACTTGGAGCATTTCGCTAATTGACTAAACTGTAATGTAAAATAAGATCTATTAGTCTAGGGACCTTACAGCTTGTTCACTAGGACTGTAATGGGCATGGAACAGGTGCAAAATTTTAGGGAAAACATGCACTTCTGGGAACTGATATTTAGGTAAATTGGACTCCCAGAGACCAATATTGTCAGTGTGGTTGAGGTATCTATCCTTACTTAAGCAATGGATTTTGAGCAAGGGTTGGAATGTGACTATATCTTTGATTTGGAAATCTAGGTCTGCCAGGGGAAGGTGATCAAGGTCTAAATGGGGAGTTGATACTGGCCTGACATCCATGGAGACTGGGGCAGACATAATTTAGTTCTTGTGGATTTAAATTAGGCTTTGGGGGTTTATACCAGAAGGTATGCCATAAATCTAGAAGTTTTCACAAGGGTTCCATAGGTTTTTAGCTAGGTGAAGTGATTCCAATTAAACTTACTTACTTATAATGCTTTAAAGACTGAATATTTTGAACTGGAAAGGGTGTTTGGTGGTCTGTCTCTAAATACGTGGAGTTTAGGTGAAAGCATGGAATTGGTGTTCTAGGTGACTTCGAGAGGTTGAAGGGGCTCTGATAGCTTTGAATGTGGTCTCTATAGCTTCTTTGAGGGTGAAATTGAGGACAATTGGTGGTCTTCAGGGTGGTGGTAATAACTCTAGTTTGCAGAGGTTTTCAAAGAGCTCGAGCAAAAAAAGATGGAAAAGGGCTTCTCAGCCTTTTTTCTTGGCAATGGTCACTTTTTGGCTGGTGATTTCAAATGAACAACGAGTAGTTATCGGGTTGGTAGGGAGGTGGTTTTCCCAAGCCATTGCACCGCTTTTTCAAGGAGGCAGAATTTGGGTGAGGTTGCCTGATCTGCTTCTGCACTTGACATGTAGCAAAGGAGGGGTTGGGAAAAACTGCTTTATTGAGGGGGTAATGATTGGCCGTCAGGTGAAGCTGATATGGTTGTGGATCGTCAGATGAGGGCGCGGTTGATCGAACGACAATTGGGTGGAAAACTTGCACGAAGGAAATGAATGGGAGTTTGGGGGGGGGGGGCAGGGACCTTAATCACGACAGTTTGTGATTAAGGTGGGGTTAATCACGAGGTTAGGGGATCGGGTGGAACTTAATGATGGGATCAACTTAGATTTACCGAGATTTGATAAAATAAGTGGGTATTTTCAAGATATGGGGTAAATTATATAGTCTATATTAAAACTAAGGGTGGGAATATTTATATAGGGGATTTAATTAATATATGAGAAAAGGTCTTTTGGGATTTATATAATTAAGTTAAAGATTAATATGAAATTGGTGGAGTGAATATACCCTTAAGCATAAATATAAATGTAATTTTTGGGCATTTTATTTACATACACTTAATACTTAGGATAAATTATTTCATGGGTTTTTCGAGTGAAAGGGAATTTAACATGGAGTTATTCACTCTTTTCTAGGTAAATGAAGTTTAACCTTAGGAAAATGGGTTTTGTTAGGCTAATGAGGGGAAATGAAGGTAGATGAATTTTATGAAGGGGATTCTAACACTTGAGGTCCATAAGTCATTAAGCCGAGGGTCTGGGCCCTCCAAAAGTTAGAGAAATGCTCTGAGCCTTTATGACTTGAAGGATTTAAGTACTAGAACTTACTTATGAATGAGGAAATCAATAAGTAAAGGGGTGAAATGATTGAGGGGGAGTTAATTAAATCAAGTTGTAAACCATTTTTCCCACTTTATTTATTGCTCAAGCACATTGAAGCATATAGTCAAGCATGATAAATGTGCTTTTATCCAATCAACTTTATACTTCAACAACCTTTCTTCTACTTACCCATTGCTTACCCTAACATTTTTTCTTCATTTATCTGGGTGCATTTAGGCTAGCAAACCCTTATTCTACCTTTTCTTTTATAAAACAAGCTATCTACTTCTAACCTTATGTCTTCCAAGGGATCAGATTAAACTAATAAGCTCCTTTTATTTCTCTTCTTATCTACTAATCTGCTGAGATTAGGCTGTTTGGTTAGATTTTATTCTCTAACTATAAACATAAAATTCAAAGCATGATATAATCAAGATTAAAAAGTTTGATTACCATGGATTGTGGCATGAATAAGAAGCTGCACACAGTCATTATTATGCATAAAATTAAATAGTAGTGACATTTAAACTTGCACACTTTCATGGTGTCTTTTTGTTTCTCGGGGTTCATATATTTTCATTTTTTGACCTTCTTTTTTTATTTTTGTCCTTTGATTTTCTTTTAGGACATACCCTCTTTACATTTTTTAATTTTTTAAATAATATGGAAAACATTTGCAGAAAGCAAAGTTATGTAGAATATTACAAGGTTTTATCTTAGTCATTCAACATTATGACTCCTATTGGTATAGGAACCTAATAGTGGCTCCACTTGGGGATGGAATTTTCTAGTGAGATGTCAAGAAATCTAAAGATAAATAGCCTTTGAATTGTTGTTGATGTTACCTTGCAAAGTGTCCTTTTGTGAATCTGCATTATTGATACTTATGACAATAAATATTTTAAAGCTTAGAGCCTTCTCTTCAGGCTTCAACTTCAAAGATCACCACCCAATCCAAACTAGACTTTGTAAATAAAGTATGTACAAGTGGGAAATGAAAATTAGTAACTTGGTTCAAAGTAATGCTTTATCATTCGACCATTCACTGGCCCAACTTGTATCTGTATCATTAATTTCCCTTAAGAAGAAGGCATTATTTCCTCTACAAGCATAAATGACATAGGGACTTTTCCATAGGAAATAAAATTTCCCATGTTTGCCTTTGTCTTCCCTCCTAAAATCCCACTTGAGCACTTTGTCACCAATGTAGAAATCTTCAGCCTTGGATCTCTTGTCAAAAATCTTTTTAATCTTTTCCTGCACACCTTGAGACCTGACATAGACCTCTTCTTTGGTTTGTTGTAGATGAATAGTTTGGTTGATTCTTCTTTGCATACTATTTGGTTCAACCTGCAATTCTTGAAGTATCTTCATTACTGGTACTCCCAAAGATGATGGAAAGACAACTTCCATCCCATAAACTAGTTGATAGGGAGAAGTACCAATTGATTTCTTAGTAGTCAATCTGTATGCCCATAAGGCATTGACTAGATTTTTATTCCAAGTTTTCTTATTGTCCTCTAGTAACTTCTTGATGATATTTACTAGGCTTTTGTTTGAGGATTTTGCTAGTCCATTACCTTGTGGGTAATAGGCTGTGGAATGGCTACGGGAGATATGGTATTTATTACAGAAATCTATCATTCTTTTGGATTTAAACATTATTGCATTATTGGTAATGAGCTTAGTTGAACATCCAAATCTTGATAGAATATTGGTTTCAAGGAAGGTTATGATAACAATATCCGTGGCTTGCCTTGAAGGTATGGCATCTATCCATTTTTTGGAGTAGTCTATGGCTGTGAGGATCCACTTGTGCTGGGCAGAGGAGGGTGGGTGAATTTCACCAATGAAGTCTAAACCCCATTGTTGAAAAGGTATTTCTACAAAGATTGGCTTGAGGGGTAAAGGTACGAGCTTTTTCTTCCCTCAAAGATTTGGCAATTGTGACAGGAGGTCACATATTTTTTGACATCGGCAAACAAGGTAGGCCAGTAAAAACCAACTCTAAGGATTTTACTCATAGTGGTGTTCTAGTAAAGGTGTCCTCCACACTCAATTGCATGAAACTCTTGCAAAAATTTGTCAGATTCATCTTTTAATAAGAAATTAAGAAGAATACCTTCACGATCTCTCCAAAATAGAGCATTGTCTAATATACAAAATTTCAAGGATTGCATCTTCAAAAACCTATTTTTAGTCCTAGATAATTTAGGAGGAGCTTGTAAATTTAGTAAAACATAAATAATTTCAGCATACCAAGGAGATTAAATAAACTCTTGGCTGATTAGTGAAGTTGCTATCTCCTCTTCATTATCTATTGCTGCAATAAAGTTTATATCCAAGGCTTGATAGTTTTATTTAGCCATGAGCTTGGCTAAACCTTGGCCCTTGATTAACTTAGTAGGTTTGATTTCTATATCATACTCTAAAATAGTAGCAATCCACTTTCCCCTCTTTCCATCAGGACCATCCTAAGTTAGGATGTCTTTAACTATTGAATTAGGAACGTAGGCTACTATATGAGAATATAAGATGTATACCCTAAAGTCCTTAATGGCTTTGACTAAAGCCAAGTCTTGTTTTTCCATTATATTATATTTCAAGGGGGCATCTCTCAGGGCTTTGCTGCAGAAAGCAATGGGTTGTTCATAGCCCTGGTCATTTTTCTACAATAGAACTACAACAATTATGTGCTCAGAAGCAAAGGAAAACAAGATGAAATCTATGTCAAATTTAGGATTGATTAACACAGGTGTTTTAGTCAAGGCTAGTTTAATGTCTTTAAAAGATTTTTTAGCCTCAACAGTACATTTTATGGTGGAGTCCTTTTTCAACATGTTGTCTAGTGATCTAATTAATTTTGCTACATTAGATATAAATCTTCTAAGAAATTTTTTCCTAAGAAAGCTTGTAACTCTTTAATGTTCCTAGGGTGTCTTATTTGCAAGATGGTTTCTATTCTCACTAGGTCTATTCTTATACCATCTTTTGAAATTATGTGACCTAAGAACTTTCCTTCTTTTAACCCAAACAAGGACTTTTTGGGGTTTAAGGAGATTCCAAATTTTCTGCATTTAATAAAAACTTGCCCTAGATGATCCAAATGTTGATTGTCAGATTTTGAAAATACAGTAATATCGTCTAAATATATCACATGGAAATCATGAATTTCTTTTTCAAAGACTATATCCATAGCCCTCTGGAAAGTGGCTCCTGCATTTATTAGTCCAAAAGGAATTTTTACATACATAAATGTGCCCCAAGGAGTAGTAAAGGAAGTTTTGGGTTGGTCATCTGGATGAACCAAGATTTGATTGTAACCAGAAAACCCATCCAACAATGAGATTCTAGTTGATCCAACTACTCTTTGTAAAATGTGTTCGATTTTGGGGAGAGGGTAATTGTCTTTTAGTGATACTTTGTTGAGGTTTCTGAGATCCATACAGACTCTGATCTCACTAGTTTTCTTTCTAGTTGGCACCAAGTTTGAGACCTAATCAGAAAATCTGATTGGTGCAATTATTTTGGCATCATACATCCTTTGAATTTATTTTTCGATTGCAAGTAATAAGAAGGGATTAATCCTTCTAAGCTTTTGTTTGAAAGGCTTTTGATTTTATTTAATAGGAATTGTGTGCTGGATGATGTTGGTGTCATAGGACTTGAGGTCCTCATAACTCCAAGCAAAGACATCCTGAAATTCTTTCAACAACTCAATATATTTCACTTTTTCAGTTGGGGGTAATGATTTTGAAAGTTTGATCAATTTAGGATTTTCATCGATCCCTATATTACATTCCTCTATATCAGATCTTGAAGGTTGCATTTTAGGTTTCCTAGAAACATCATTTGAATCAAATAAATCTTCTAGAGGGGTTAATCCCTTTGGTAAGAAATTATCCTTGAGATTAATTACTTCAGTTTCTCCACTGACTATTTCATCAATCTTAATTTGATCTAAGTTACTACATCTAATTTGGTAAATTTAGTTGCATTGAGTCTATCTATTTCATCACCTTCTACCTCATTTATTTATATCTCATCCTTAATGTCAATATCTATTGATGTATCAGTATCTATATTGTTATTGGTAAATTCTTCTTTTGAAATTAAAAATTTATTTATCTGTTCATCATTAGAAAATATTTGCCAATTCTTCAAATTATCTGGAATTGCAAGTCTGTGCCTAACTTCAGCAGTGTACTGATGGTTGGGTTGGAAGGGTAATTTGCAGGTGCTAGAAAACATTGCTAAACTATGGGCTTGCATGTTGTGTTTTCTAGGGATTACTGCAGGCTTTGTTTCTAGGAAAGCGTTAAGTATTTATACGATAGTTCCCCTATAACAACTTAATCTAGGGTCCTTTGTCATATATACAACATCAGTCTATTTTATAATTAGTTCAGAGTCTCCCATGACGAAGATTCTTTTAGCTCCTAGATTCCTAACTAACTTACGACCTAAAATTAATGCTTCATATTCGGCCATATTGTTGGTACATTTAAAATTCAATCTATATGCATGCCTTCTGAGTAATTATTTTCCAAATTATATATCCACACTCCTGCTCCTGCTCCTAACCTATTGACAGAGCCATCAAATTCTAGTTGCCATAATATCTCATGATCTATATTTACACTATGTGGTGCAACAAAATTTTCATCATTTATAGCAATTTGACCGCCTTGTTCATTGAACAGTTCTATAGTCTAATTAGTTTCATCTTGTGTAGAAACTGCAATTTCTTTTGGTTCTGTATTAGTACTGTCTAAAATTTGTTCTTGTGTTTGATCAACATTATACATGATAAAAGAATCAATATCTGAGTGTATGGAGTAGATGGGAAAGTTTTGAGGCCAATCCTAACTACTTACCATATATTTCATTAAGGTTTCTTGGTATAGTTTCTTAGAATGTCCAAAAATAGATATTTTTGTATATGACATATCTAGTTGTAAGGATCCCTGAAGTTTGGCTCCCCATGATCTAGATAACAACATGCAATACTTTGGTGGGATGTCAAAAACTACAATATCCATAAGGATGCTTTTGGAAGGATATCCAACTAAAGTAAAACATAGGTCTTTGATCAATCCTAGACACTTTACATGACTGGAGTCAAATGAGAATAAGTCTTTGTAAGGCCTTGTAATGTCTAGGTTTAATTTCTCCATTACTGATTTAGGCATTAAGTTGCGAGAGGCCCGAGAATCCAACATTGCGTTGTGTAGAATTTTTGCATGGATACTAAGGCTAATGTAAAAAGGTGGGACTCCTCCTTCTAATGGTTTGCATTAACATCTGGACCAAATATGAGTTCTCGTTGGTCATCAAACAAGTTTATTGAATCCTCATTTTCAACAATTTTTAAGGTATGGTTTATTTGTGATTTATAAGTTTCATTCTTGATGAGTTTTGTTAAAGGGACTAAAATATTTAGCTTTTCTATCTCTGTTCCCAAATTGAATGGAAAATATACCTTTTCTGTTTGAAGGTTTTGAATTTTTGCAGTAGGGATTTGAGTAGGCTTATCTTCTTTTCCTTTATTGGGGATCTCCTTATGTGGATTTTCGAATCTGATGCTTTGAGCTTTGTCCACTGGTTCCTTAGGGGGAATTTAAGTGGATGGTTGATCAACAAAAGGTTGACCAGAGGTTGGTCTACAATTGTGGGGCTAAAAGGTCTTGGGTTTTCCCTAGGGCGAATTTTGAGGATTTTTGAAAAAGGGGCTTCCTTTATTTTCTTCGGTTGATTTTGTACTGTTTTCTTGGTTTGTTTAGGGACATCAACATTCTTTTTTCTTCTTATATTATACTTTTTATGTACTTCAAAGATGGCAGAATCATATCCTTGTTTGTATTCAAATGATTCCCCAGATTGTATTTGTAATTACTACAACATATACAGTTCTTGCTTATCTTGGGTTAGAAAAATAGTGTTCTCATCATTTATTCCCATTAGGTTAATTTGTGTATCTTGTTCTGGATCTTCTGGATGGGATGTATCTGCATAATTTTCCTAAAAATGAGGCCTAATGTTCTGATCTAGTCCATTTTTCCCAATTGTTTTATTTTCTCTAAAATTTGTGTTTCTAATTGGAGGTGCTTGTTGGTTATCCCATTGAGGTTTCCTCTCTATATTATCTATTTTATCCATTAGTCTTTCCATACTTTTGGCTAAACTATCTATTTTAATGTTAGATGGTGAAGTTTCATCCTTAGTAGTTCCTCTCCTTTCATTTCTAACTCTAGCCCTTTTAGCTAACAAATTAGCTTCTACACTAACAGTTACACATTGCATTTCTTCTAATGTTGGGGGATTTCTTTCCCTAAGTTGGTATGCCATATCTGTGTCAAAACCATCAGGGAACTTTAATAATGCTAAGTCAGATGGCAGCCTAAGGTTAACTGGGATTGCATTACATATATTATTGAATCTAGTTCAGTAATCTTGAATAGTTTCATTAGGTCCTCTTCTAATATTCTCATATTCTGAAAGGATTTGTAAGGGATTCTTTTTCTTTTCCAACCTATCAATAAACAGCCTTTGGAAATTTGCTAGGTCTGTAATGTGGTTGGCAGGATAGGCTTTAAACCGCTTCTTGACATCACTTGTCAAAGTTTGGGAAAAATGTCTCATCTGGACATTAGCTTCATCTATTTCATGTAGTTCAAAAAAGTCAGACATCTTGTTTACATGTTGATGGGTAGTGTAATGACCATTAGCATCAAACATGAAAATCTTACTCTAATAATCTGCAGGCATAGCATGAAGTTGGGCAAGTAAAATAAGAGGAACATATCTGTTTTCCATTGCTGTAAGTTGGGCGGGGCTGAGATGTGGGGTTGAGGTACTTGGAGATGATGCAGTAGTGGATGAAGAACTAGGGCTAGTAGATGATGAATGAGTAATTATAGGTTGGTGAGGGAGTGAAGGTATAAATGGTGGTGAATAATGGACTTTAGAAGGTATTATTGTTGAAGTTGAAGGGAATAATGGTGAACTCAAAGTAGTGGACAATTGTTTAGAAATCTCAAGGGTTGTGGTAGTATTAATGGATGATTATGGAGATTTCAAAATGTATTCATCAATTGATTTGTTGGCCGGTTGAATTTCAAGGTCTGCAATAAAATTAGGATCTAGAACTGTTTCATCGATTGCATTTTCATATTTTGTTTTAAATAATGAAAGATCAAATGGCACATCAAAGGGAAGTTCTTCTAAAAATAACTACTCATCAGGACATGAATTATCTTTAACTAATGATAATTGGCTAACAAAATGTTCTTATTTTTTATATTTTCTTGAAATTAGGTTGGGATTATCAACTACTGGGGCAGGGTTTGGATCTGAATTAGGCCTAGTAAAACGAGTCTTCCTAGAAGCCAGAATTTCAAAATTTTGATTGTTTTTTGAGATTTTTTCAAAATAACTTCTAACAAATAACTTTATGAGGCTCAGAATGTAGATTTATAATTTTCTTAAAGCTTTATTAGGACTTTGGGTTTGATGTTCCCCAGTATGGTCGCCACTATGTTATCACTCAAAAATTTCTCTAGAAGTTATTTGAAGAAAGAAAATGATCGAGGTAATCACAAACTAACTTTTGGGCATAGGTTCTAGCCAACCTATGGCTCAAAGAGGGCTCTCTCTATATGATTTAGCTTTGTTTACTGGGATTTTAGGCTAGTTATGAATGTTCAGGGGGCCTTTTTGATTTGTATTGAAGATTGGATGGTGGGATCGTTGAAACAAATGGAAAGAATGATGTCTCTAGACCACTGGGCTATGGAGTTAACAGAAGGGCAATAGAACTGGATCAACTCACTAAAGGGAATGTTCAAAGGGCAAGCTAGCAGAGTAAAGTGCAGGTGTTTAGGATAGGGGGGATGAAATGGTTTTAATCAGGGTGAGAGAGTAATTAAGAATTCTTATATTGGGATATAAACGAGGAATAAAGGGTAATTCAAAGAAAAGAGCAATTAAGAATCATTTGGTTTGGTTTAGCAAGAAAAAAACCTAAACTAAGGAGCAATTAAGATTTCCTTAACTTAGATATCAATTGAAAACATTTATATGCCTAACTGTTAAAACAAAGTGTAATTAAACAAATTCTGAGATATTGTTCCAGTTATAGCATTAAGATTCAAAAATACATTAAAGATTGTGGATATTTTTTAAGAAAGATAACAATAACATAAGAAAATATTTGTCTGCGCTTCACTTAACACATGAATCCTCTTTATTCATCAATCCAGCTTGCTAGCTCAGTTTGTGATACAATAGCTTTACATTCTTTTGATCAAGAAGTCTATAGACATGTCTAAGAATCCACCCTACATACTTCGAATTGTTAAGTATTTATACAAAAATTATTACAAAATATCTAAAAATAACTTGAGATTCAATCTAGGAAATACAAATATCTTCTTGCAAGAAGATAGAGATAGCTATTGAACTGCTTTCATGGTGTCCCATTTATTGTGGCACTACTGGTCTTTATAGTTTGGTTTTAGCCCTTTATGTTGCTTTTTTGTTTGATCATTTACACTCGAAGCTTCATTTACTTTTGGCTTTCATATGATACTCTTTGATCCTACTGACCCGTCCTTATCTTTTCACTTGGCTGTTTTTCTTTTACTTTTTTACTGCAATTTTCTTACAGTAAATCAGTCAAATTTTCCCACCATTTAGCATCAGGTAATTTGATTTTCAACATCCTTCTATATATTTCATCTGACTCGGTGTAATTAGGAAAAGTATGCTTAGTGATGAATAAGTGTTTTACCTCATGCTGGAGGAAAAAAAACTTTTCAAACATTTGGTAAAGAAATGACGAGTATTTAAACACCCTTTTGTTTGCATCCTGGTGAATTGATCATGCATTCTTTCAGCAATGAATTGGTCATAATTGTATAGAATGGCAAGAGGTTGTTCTGGGGTGAAAATGGACAAAAAGGGAAGTATAAGCTCATCAATTAATTCATCTGTAGTGTAGCCAAGGACACATGATATGATAGCTATAACTTGTCTGCCCCTCTCAGAGAAAATGGTAGCAACATATGGAGGGGTATCTGTAGGAATGTACTTCTCCTCTTTAATGAAGGTTTGGAAAACTTGGGATAACTTAGTAGATTTCAGTTTAGAATACTGGTCTAGGAAATCCCCAATGGAGAGTGGGGTGAGGTTAGGACTTGGTTGAACTTGGCGCATTTCGTTAATTGACTTAGCTGTAATGTAAAATAAGATTTTTCGGTCTAGGGACCTTACAGCTCTTTCATTAGGACTGTAATGGGCATGGCACAGGTGCACAATTTCATGGAAAACATGCACTTCTGGGAACTAGTATTTAGGTAAATTGGACTCCCAGAGACCAATATTGTCAGTGTGGTTGAGGTATCTATCCTTGCTTAAGCAATGGATTTTGAGCAAGGGTTGGAATGTGACTATATCTTTGATTTGGAAATCTAGGTCTGCCAGGGGAAGGTGTTCAAGGTCTAAATGGGGAGTTGATACTGGCCTGACATCCATGGAGACTGGGGAAGCCATAATTCAGTTCTTGTGGATTTAAATTAGGCTTTGGGGGTTTATACCAAAAGGTTTGTGGTAAATCTAGAAGTTTTCATGAGGGTTGCAGGGATTTTTGGCCAGGTGAAGTGATTCCAATTAAGCGTACTTACTTATAATGCTTTAAAGACTGAATATTTTAAATTGGAAGGGGTGTTTGGTGGCTTGTCTCTGAATACCTAGAGTTTAGGTGAAAGCATGGAATTGGTGTTCTAGGTGACTTTGACGGGTTGAAGGGGCTCTGATAGCTTTGAATGTGGTCTCTGTAGCTTCTTTGAGGGAAAACTTGAGGTCAATTGGTGGTCTTCAGGGTGGTGATGATAACTCTGATTTTTAGAGGTTTCAGAAGAGCTGGAGCGAAAAAAGATTGAAAAGGGCTTCTCAACCTTTTTTATTGGCAATGGTCACTTTTTGGCAGGTGATTTCAAATGAACAATGAGCGGTTATCGGGTTGGTAGGGAGGTGGTTTTCCCAAGCCATCGCACCACTTTTCTAAGGAGGCAATATTTGGGCGAGGTCGCCTAATCTGCTTCCACGCTTGACATGTAGCAAAGGAGGGGTTGGGAAAAAATTCTTTATCGAGCAAGTAAAGATCGACCGTCGAGTGAAGTTGATATGGCTGTGGACCATCAGATGAGGGCGCAATTGATTGAATGGTAGTCGGGTGGAAAACTTGCACAGAGGAAATGAATGGGATTTTAGGGGGTGCCCAGGGGCCTTAATCATGGCGGTTTGTGATTAATGTGGGGTTAATCACGAGGTTAGGGGATCGGGTAGCACTTAATGACGACACTAACTTAGGTTTACAGAGATTTGGTAAATTAAGTGGGTTTTGTTGGGATATGGGGTAAATTATATAGTTTATACTAAAACTAAGGGTGGGAATATATATATAGGGAATTTAATTAATATACGGGAAAAGGTAGTTTGGGATTTATATAATTAAGTTAAAAATTAATATGAAATTGATGGAGTGAATATAGCCTTAAGCATAAATGTAAAGGCAATTTTTGCGCATTTTATTTACATACACTTAATACTTAGGATAAATTGTTTTTTGTGGGTTTTTTTAGTGAAAGGGAATTTAGCATGGGGTTATTCACTTTTTCCTAGGTAAATGAAGTTTAACCTTAGGAAAAGGGGTTTTTTTAGGCTAATGAGGGGAAATGAAGGGAGATTAATTTTATGAAGGGGATTCTAACACTTGAGGTCCATAAGTCATTAGGCCGAGTGTCTGGTCCCTCCAAAAGTCAGAGAAATGCTCTAAGCCTTTATGACTTAAAGGATTTAAGTACTATAAATTACTTATGAATGGGGAAATCAATAAGTAAAGGGGTGAAATGATTGAGGGGGAGTTAATTAAATCAAGTTGTAAACCATTGTTCCTGCTTTCTTTACTACTCATACACATCGAAGCATACAGTCAAGTATGATAAATGTGCTTTTATCCAATCAACTTTATACTTCAACAACCTTTCTTTTGCTTACCCATTACTTACCCTAATATTTTTTCTTCATTTATCTGGGTGCATTTAGGCTAGCAAACCATTATTTTACCTTTTTCTTTTATAAAACAAGCTATCTACTTCTAATGTATGTCTTCCAAGGGATCAGATTAAACTGATGAGCTCCTTTTATTTCTCTACCTATCTACTGATCTGCCAAGATTAAGCTATTTGGTCAGATTTTATTCTCTAACTATAAACATAAAATTCAAAGAATGATATAATCAAAATTAAACAGTTTGATTACCATGGATTGTGGCATGAATAACAAGCTGCACACAATCATTATTATTCATAAAATTAAATAGTAGTGGCATTTAGACTCGCACACTTTCATGGTCTCTTTTTGTTTTTTGGGGTTCATATATTTTCACTTTTTGACCTTCTCTTTTCCTTTTGTCCTTTGATTTTCTTTTAGGACATACCCTCTTTACATTTTTTAAATTTTTTAAATAATATGGAAAACATTTGTAGAAATCAAAGGTATGTACAATATTACAAGGCTTAACCTTAGTCATTCAAAATTATGACTCCTATTTGTATAGGAACCTAACAGGCTGTGGACATGGATTGGACATCACACATGCACAATCTTGATGGAACATACTATGCTTGTCCAAGCTTGCATAGAAGAATAAGTTCATGCACTTGTTACAGACTGAGCATTTGTGAGCAAGCGACTTAGACACTTCCAATCCAAGAAGGAAGCTGAAAAAGCATCAGATGACTGAGAAGTGACTATAGAATGACTTGTCGCAAGATCCATGATAGGCTCCAAAATTCAAGTGTACACAAAATTTCGGAGGGTGTTTGTCGTAGCGACAACACTTGGCGAAACACTGGGAGAACTCCAACTTCTCCATGTTAGTTAATTCTTTCGTACAGGGTCTAGTTCTTTAGGAAGTATTGATTCATTGTTTATATTACCATGGCTTCCCCACTTATCCCATGCATAAGCATAGTCCCCTTCATTCCTTTACTTGGTTAAGCACAAACATAAGACTAATGATCCTACAATGTTTCGAATTGGGATAGGGTAATGAATTTCGAGAGCTTTAGATTTTCAGAGTACATATTTTCATCTCTGGTGTTGCTTCACTACCAAAAGGCTTGGATAGTACCCAATGGAGTCACTTCAGGAACAATTTTTTTTCCACTATTAGTAAGCCAAGACAATAGCCTGACGAAGTTTCTTACTTCACCTCTCTACGCAGGAAGCCTTTTTGTTCTTTTGCCTTTATTTATTTATTTATATAGGATTGTGCATCAACATTTATTTATTTCATGGGTAGAAGAGGGATCCTGAATTATTGAGGGCAAGAGAGGTTGTCCCTTCAGAGAAGCATATATAAGATCTCTAATGTTGGTTTGCTCGTTTAGATTTTCCCCTTGTCCTTCTCTACTTGATTGGATCATTTTGAAAACACTTGAACATAAAGACACGAGTGTAGGAATGAGGTTTCTAGAATAGACATGGATATCATGGTTCGACATAAGGCTTTCTTAACGCAAGGATCATATTTTTTGTCGAATCATCATCGTCCAAAATATGTAACCAAGACAAAGAATAAGGACAAAGAGTTAGCCAAATGTTGCAGTGTTACAAAGTCCTTTTCTATTTTTCCACATTGCCTTTGAGCCAACATAGCATCTCCATGCACGATCTCACAAACCATAAGGATATACAACACACAAAAAGGAAATAAAACCATAATAAAATACTAAAAATGGCTAAAGGAAAACACGATGTTAAATGAAAATAAGAAAACACAAGAAAATATACAAGAAATGAGTGTAGGATGGATGTGAAGGTAAACTAAAATGCAATTAGACCTACTCCTAACCTAACAAGCTAGAAGGTTAGGTCACCTGTAATGGAATTTCCAATATATCCACCATAATTGTTCCTGAACTACAATCACAAAGATGCAATCGATTAAAAGAAATATAAAACAATGTGTAATAGGAAATATAAGAACTTTGAAAAAAAATTAAGGTCTTTCGTGTGAGCAAAAAGATAGGCCATAGCCACCAGTTCTAACTAGTTTATATTATTATCTTTTTGATGAGACCATCATTCAACAAACCTCTGAAGCTTCCCATGAATGTGTCTCCAACTGCACCAAACTCCTTAGCGACCACAGGGAAAGATAAAAAAATCTTATTTGTGATGGAGCTTGCTTGGTAAAACTATTCCACCCATTCAATGATTGGATCATAAAATTCATGATAATCCTCTTGAAAATCCTAGGATCTTTAAAAAGATAATTTTTCAAAGAGAGGCATGGGATTATGATGAGAATATTGTAAAGGAAAATAGATTTGGTCATATTCAACAGTTTTGTTGAGATAGTGAGGACTTGACATAGCCATCAACGAAGGCTAAAGTGCCTCAACCGCTTGACAAAAATACGAGTAGTGAGATGTTGAATGGTGAATATTGAAGGATGTAAAACAACTATTATTGGATATAATAGTGGGAAAATGATAAAATTAATGATAGTCATCAAAGATAGAATAATGATCAAGTAGGATGATTAAAGCATCAGATTCCCAATTTGTAATTAATGAAGATAAATCAATTTGAACAATTTCAAAAATGCTATGAATAATAGAATCATCTCCCGTGCGTGGTGAACATGAAAATATATTTCTTTGTAATTAGTAACACACTACACTAGCACAATAATCATCGAAAGAAGTGAAAATGAATGCCAGTACAACAAACACATGAAACTTGTCAAGATGCAGTGAACAAAGAAGAATTTGACTCACACAATAACACATACATTCATTCACACTCAAGAGGATTTCAGGCATGATGAAGAAGAAGATTCATGATATGATATTCATAAGAAAGCCAGGAGATGCTCATTGTGAAATAAATTTGATAGATATGATTCCTTCAACCAAAGAAGGTCTTTAGAATGATCAACCTCAAAATTCCATGACTCTATGAGAGATACACTTTCCTAACCCGAGTCTGATGCAAGAGATTTACACGAATATGAAGGAACTGAAAAATATTCTTGAATCCGGTCAGAAGTCAAATCTTGGAAATTTGAAAGATCACGTATGAGATGCCAAACATTTTTCAAAAATAAGTTTTTAGTGAGTGAAATCATGCAAACAGAAGGATTGTGTGGGAGAAAATAGATCTGACTTATTTCAGGGGGCTTATTAGAGTCATGAGATCCCGACATAACCATCAATGGAAGTTGAAGTGCCTCAAACCATTAGTAGGTCCCAAAACTTTCCAGGATTATAAAATCACATTTTGAATCTTGAACCAGATCATGCATGGTTTGAGGATAGCTGCTAGCATTGATTTCAATAAGGCCACTTCTCACCCGATGGAAACTATCTCTATCACTGATTTTACTAGATTTTTCAACTTCAACAACCATATTACTCAAGTCGAAAGATTATTCTAATTGGAAATTCAAAGATGAATGAATCGGGGAAATTTCATGAGCAAGCATATTTGAAGAGTCTTCTTCATGCAAGAGAAGAGATGATGAGGGATGGGAATATTACTCAATGATTTGGTTGTTTTCATTCACATCATGGATAATATCACCACCTTATTCCAATTGAGAAGTTAAATCATCAGATGAAGGACTTGAAGAGCATGGAGTATCTTTTTCGCAAGTATATGCATCACAAACGACAGAGAAAAAGGGATGTTGACATGAAGATGAAGTTTTGATAAGGACATATTCTTTGATTGAATTATATTATAGATCTAAAGTAGCATCTTTATGAGAAACCAAAAGATAATATGATGCACTTGTTCATTCTTGATCACATACATCAATTAAGTCATCATCATCATAATGATTATTTCCCAAGGCTACAGATTGATTGAAGTAATTGATTGCACTTGATTCACGACCGAGATTAGCAGATTGAAAATCATCCAAGAATGCGAGCACATCATCTTCACATGGATAATTTTGGAAAAGAGAAGAAATATTGATAGCATCTTCACCTTCCTATTCCGCTACCTGTGGAAAATGACTACCTTGTATCTCATTGCAATTTGAACCAACAACTCAAAAATTGAGAGACTATGAAAAACTAGCTGGAGGAGTAGGTTGATAGGGAGGATCATGGTACAAAGAGTCATGGCATGTACATGATAGAGGATAACATAAATCCATATCATATTCAAGACTAGATTTATAAATAGTAACATCATCTTGCAGAATGGAGGAGTTAGTCTTCACCATGGGCTTCATGAACCATTCTGGCATTTCGTACATTGAATCTAAGTCATGAAAACAGAAAGAGGAATGAGAAGGTGGATTAGGGATTGGATTTGGAGGTTTCCCAAATTTATTACCATTGCATATAGGAACCCTCATCAGCACTGGAAAAGGAGGACAAAGAACAAAAGGAGCAGTAAATTCCTCCTTTGAAATTAGAGGCATCTCATGATTCACAAGAGTTGGGGAAGTAGAAACCATAGGGGGTTTAGGTTCACCATGCAAAGAGACATGAACAAAATGTTGATATTTTTTCAAATAAATCCCAATCCACATCTTCTTCAAGAAATTCATAACAAAGGTGAAGGAATCGATTAGAGAAATTCTCAACTGATTCACCAAGATTCATTCTTAATTGATTGATTATTTCATAAACATCTCGGTAATCATACCTATGAAAGGCTTGATAAATATACTTGAGTAAATGATGGAAATAATGGATGGATATGGATGTTAAGGTATGACACCATTGATTAACACAACCTTCAACTGTGCAATGTGAGGAAGAAAAGCACACAAGAAAAGTCTTCATAATTGATTTCTTAAGATTCACAAAATTTCAAAAAATCATAAATGTGTGCAGTTATGGATGTTCCACCCTCAACATCAAAATTTAACTAAGACAAGTGATAGAGAGGCTCATTGGGGGATTGAAAATTGATAAATGGATAAATCATAGAAACACCCTGGGAGTAAGATTTGAGGATAAGCAATTTCGATAGGAGGTTCAAAATAGAATCAATGGGCATACCTTTTCATTTGGCCCTCCTTCTTGCGCCATTGTTGATGGTGCTGGAGATCCATAAACCAAGGAGTCTCCCCAATGTGAAGTCCCAATTAGACCTCCCACCATTTGGAATAGGAGCCCCACATGTAGTATCATCCTGGTTGCCATGTGTTCTTATAGATTTTCCTTGGATCTAACTGTTAGCAAGAGAGAGGAACACGTGTGTGCCTTAGAAAAGAAAGAAGGTGTGCATAGTGAGTATTCGGTTGTAGGTGTTTCAATGTTCTTCTACCGCGGAGGAAAAGAGTAAATTGAGCCTCTAAGAGAGAGGTAATAGTACCACCTTATTAGAGACACATGCAACCAATAAGGATTTGTCTAAAATCCAATAGAATAGTCCACAAAAGATGCGATAGTCATTACAACCAATCAATGAGAAGATCTATCTAATACCTTGCGGAATAATCCACAAGGATGGGGAAATGATAACAACCATTACAACAAATCTAAATAATATAGTACTAAAATAATTGAAATATTTCAACTACTTTAGCACAAATGAAAGAAAACATGAAATACAAACACCTGCATAATAGTCTTACAAATATTCATAATCCATGCATGAAGAACATGCTAGCCTTGAAGGCTTATGTTATTAAATAAAATTTCCAAGACACATGTATACAATGAACATCTCTAGCTCCAATAGTGGAGCGTTGGAGTCAATCCTTGCTCCTCAAAAGAACTAGCTTATCTCTCTAATGGCTTGTGGGAGGAGTGAAGGTGAAAAAGTCCTTTGCACATATAATGGGGGTGTATATATAACCAAGAGGTGATGCTTCACCTTCCTTGTGACTCCTTGACTACCCTCAGGACTATTTGACTTCCTATGACTTTTCGAATTTACATGAATCTTCGTATTCTGAATGCGTCTTTTGGACTTCCACTTTACAATACATTTTGTATAGGTAATGACATAATCGACAATATTGAAGTGGAATATGATGACTCGTGTTAGGAGATGACATGACACTTATGACATGGAATGCATGATCATGTGACAGCTCCAATTTTTCCTTCTTTCTAGTTCTTCTTTGTGTATTCTTGAAATGGTGGTACATGTTCTTCTTCTTCCTCCTCTTTATGACTTGAAGCCGAGGAGCCTTCCATGTGATCTTGATCTTTGTATTCTGTTATAGTCCAATGTTCCTTCATCTTCTCGCTTGATGATCATCTTATCTCTTCAACTCCATATGTGTCTTCTATCATGTCCTCCTTCTCCATCTCCTTCTTCATCATCTTTCCATAACATGATAGAGTACTTGCATCTGCTATCCACTCATGACAAGAGGACAGTAGTTTGATAAATCCCTAGTCTAAGATGGTGCGTATTGATCCACTGACTTAGCCAAAACTAGGTGACATGCTGGGAAAGAGTCTCAGTAACTATGTATTTGGACATCTCAAGAAGTTAGGGGTGAAGCTTGAGCCTTAAGAATGCACAATGCACAGTTCAAGCTAGATTGAGGAAGAAGATTGCACATTTTGGGAGCTCAACTAGCTAGGCCAAACGGCTGGGCACTGTTTCAGTTAACTGTGTAGTTTTGGGAGGGAAAGAAGATTTTGTTATTGTGAATTTGTATAGCTTAAGAGCTCAAGGATTGGGCTTAAGGCCTGATGCTACACAACGAGCAGTTCAGGCATGGCTGGAGGGCATGGTTGGGAAATTTTGGAGGCTAAGGCCTGGGCTTGAGCACTGAAAATGTGAAATTAGCAGTACTGGAAGGAGACAAGGCTAGATGATTGCATAGTTTAGGAGCTCAAGGCTGAGGCTTGAGGACTGAGACTTCACAATGCATAGTATTGTCTTGACTACAGAGAAATATTGCATAGTTCTGGAACTCAGGCGTTGGGCTTGAGCACCGAGGTTGAAAAATGCATAGTTTTGGGAGGCAGAAACTATGCATTGCATAATGCTAAGAGACAAGGTTGGTGCTTGAGGTATGAGACTATGCAATGAGAAGTTCAGGAGGGCTAGATGAGGCTAGGTTGCTGGGAATTTTATGAAATTTGGGTGAGTGTGGGACCGAAGATATGGTTGTGAACAATGATATGACTTGAATGTGATCAAACACTTGAAACAATTTGATGAAATGACAACATGGATCATTTGGAACACGTTCACAATATATTTCCCTCAATGCAACAACTTTGTGTTGACTTTACGACAAGTGCGACACTAAAGATACACTCTGTAATGACTACAATGACACTTGTATGACAATGCTTAGAAATTTGGGGATGAGTGTGAATCATGTTTACATAGTTATACCAACTTATTAACACACATATAACCCCTTGAAACCATCAGAACATGCATACATACATTGTGTGTCAACTAGCATGCGAAAAGAGGAAAATTTCTAAGGTGCGAAGGAATCTTGTGATATGTGAATGATAGTGAAAGTAACACATGCCAGAGAAAAGATAACATGAAAACAAAACTAATTAATGTGAAAGAAAGTGAAAGTGACAACCGAAAACATGAAAATGACACTCGTGAGAATGAAGGTGCGCGAGAGAGACAGTTTGCAAAACCTATGGAAATGGAAGTACAAATACAACTAGAATGTGAGAAACTATCATTGTCAACTATTGACATAGATTGGAAATTGCACATGCATAGTCTTGATGGAACGTGCTATGCATGTTCAAGATTGCGTAAAAGAATGTGATCACACAACTTTTACGGACTGAGTATGTGTGAGAAAGTGAGTTCAACACATCCAATCCAAGAAGGGAGTTCAAAAAGCATCACTTGATCTAGAAGTGACTATGAAATGGGCCATCACAGTATCCATAGCAGGCTCCAAAATTCGAGTGTATGCAAAATTTTGGAGGGTTTTATCATAGTAGAAACATAAGCTTAGAATATGCATCGAGGTTTGGAGTTGTAGAGGAGGTAATTCATGTACTATACATTAGACAATGGCATGTGGACTTCTGTACCACATTCAAATATCATAAATAAAAAATCGTTAAGGGGGAATGCTTCCATTTCCCCTTCTCATGTGAGTAGATGAGACAACAATAACCGTCCCACCACCGTTTCTCATGTGAAGCACCCTATCTATGGATTGAAGGTCCATTTGAATCATATTCCAACATTCTAGCTTGATAGGAGGTTCAATAAGAAGGTGAATGAAGGATATCCTATATGAACCTTTAGAGTAGTCAGGATTTTCGAATTTTTCCCCAATATTATTACCAGATTTATGGATGTGATTAGGGATGACAATGAGATTATGGACAGTAGGAAAGAGATTTGGGTAAGAAGAAATTTTAGCCTCCATATTTGTGATATTTTTGTTTGGAGTACCATTTTGAAGTTTTTGGATCATGTGGATGGTTAGTTGAGAATCTTGCTCCACAAAATTTTTAGAGAAACCTTGGGACTAGCTACAATAAGACCTTCCATAAGGGCTCGAAATTCCACAACAATGTTGCTCGTGAGGCTTAGAGAACCAGAGTAAATAAAGATATGGGAAAAAGGTGGCTATTTAATGCTCCTCCAAACCTTATGGGGCCAAAATTTCCTTTAGAAGACCCATAGAATTTTAACTTGAAGAAGAATGGAGGTGGGGGTGACAAGGATGAGGCGATAGTAATAGGAATGGGGTTGGAGCTAGGAGTAGAGGGGGAATACAGTAGTAAGTGCTAATGACTGAGGAGGTAGGTCTCTTGTCTATTTTATTTCAAATATTGGGAATCCCAGGGATAGGGAAATATAGATTCCATAATGTTTTTATGTATGATGGCACAAAGAGAGTTGTGAGGAAGTGAACAATTTTTAAAGATGCACTGGTTATGCCCTTTCCATATGTTCCATAGTAAGAATTTTGGGAGAGGGATGCAAACTTAGTTAATGATATGATTAGAAAAGGCATTGGTGTGCTATTTTTCAAGGATGTTTAGTATGGTAAGTGGATCCTGATCAAAGTAGCTAAGAAAAGATTCTAAATTAAGAGAAAGACTATTGGAGTAGGTGCAAAAGTTGAAGAGATGTTCGAGAATTTATAAATTGAGGAGGAAGATTGGCTAGAGAGAGAGTACCAATTGATTTCCCTTTTGGATATTTATCTCAAGTCAGGGTTTTATTTTAGATGAGAAGATATATGTAATATCCCTATGGAAAATTAATAGTAAATATGCAAAGAAAACATAGATAAAAACACCATAAAACAGTGAACCCACAACTAGACCATAAATTGCACCAAAAAATGCACTGTTGAGCTCTTTTTATTGATAAATAAGGGTATATAATAAGATTTTGGAAGGAATGCACCTAGGATTTATCAAGACAAGCTAGCAAAGCCCCAAACGATAAATAAGACACCCTCCTCTAATTTGTTGCTATGTTGCTCTAGCTTTATGCTGAGGATGCCCAAAAATATGCTACTATATGAATAGATATGTTGTTAGGGCCCTCTTCAGTTTTCAGAAAATTCTCGGAAATTAATCTCGGCCTCTCTACCAAATACCCAGAATAACCCATGAAAGATTTGGCCAATGATTAAATTCAAAAATTTGGCCCTATTTCTCCTTAAAGGCTCAACTGCTAGGTAATTCAACCCACCTATAAATCCTACTACAAAGGCCCCCAAAATAGCTGCAATACTCCTCAAAATACTTCCTTGACCTTCACTCCAAGTTTAAGCCTCAATCACATCTCACTCCTCCACCTCTCGGAGCACCCCCACCAAGAATTATGCAATCCTTGTGCTGTTGTAGCTGCCCCTATCCTAGAAAATTGAAACTCTTACTGGTAATGTGAAATGACAAAGGTAAAACTCCCTCCTTGGGTTGGTACTTGAATTCCACTAAAGCAAGGGCTGAGATCACCACTTGGAGACACTCATGTGCTAAACAAAACTTGCAGACCTGGCTTCAGCTCAAGCTTTCTCTTGTCAAATACAATTTTGCAAATGATGAATGAATGAGCAAATGAGTATTCCTTCCTAATTTTTTCAAGATGGCTCCAAAATTCCCATGTGGGCCTAGCTCAAAATTCCCACACCAAATCCACTCCAATGAGAGACTACTTCCGATGTGGCCAAAAATCTCACGAGGTGGCCCCCACACTCCACTAAAACCATAATTTTTCCTCCAGATCTAATGTTTGGGTGTGTGATAAGCCAAGACACAAGTGTGGGTCCTATAAACCCACCTTTCCTAAATGCATCCAGGAAATAAACCAAAAATGAGAAAAAATGATATTTAACTTAGCAAGATGCTATGTGGGAATATCATAGTCCTCCTTGCCAAAACATTGCTTGTCCTCAGGCAACTGTAATGAAGGATGCTGAAGTATCTACTCCCCCTCCTAGGTGGCGTCCTCATCAGGCAGGTTCCTCCATATGATCCAAAAATCCTTGATGACCTGGTTTCTAAAATGTCTGTCCTAGGTATCCATAATGGCCTTTGGTTCCAACACTAAATGCCCTTAATCATCCATAGGAGGTAGTTCTATGACTGTTGTAACATGATCTCCCAACACCTTTTTCAGGAAAGACACATGAAAGATGTTGTGCACCCAACTCCTTAGGGGTAGATCCAACTTATATGCTATCTCCCCAACCTTCTGAGTGACACAATACAACCCATAGAAGCAATTTTGGAGCTTCTCAACCCCATTCTATTTGAGTGGAAACTGCTGATACGGTTGAGGCCTCAAGAAGATCAATTCCCCTACTTCGAAATTCCTCTCAACTCTTCCCTTGTCCACATAAAGCTTCTGCTGGTATTGGGCCATCTGCATGTTTTATTTAAGAGCCCTCAAAATTTCATGGCTCTCCTATATCCAATCCTTGCCCCTTGGGGTCTTGCTATCTCCAAACATAATGTTAGCGAAAGACAATGTATCATGACCATACAAAGCTCCAAATGGTGATATACCTATGGAAATGTGGTATGTAGTGTTGTAGCAGTATTCACCCAAGTGCAACCATCATATCCATGCTCGTTGTTGACTTGTCACATAGTTACACAAGTAGTCCGCCAACCACTTGTTAACTATATTTATCTGCCCTTCTGTCTGAGGTTGATAACTAGTACTCAGAGTGAGTTTAGTGCCCACCAAATGAAATAACTCTTTCCAGAATCCACCCACGAATTGACTGTCCTGATCATTGAAAATGGTCTTTGGGAGACCATGTAGCCAAAATACCACCCTGAAGAACATTCAACCATGTATGGGGCCAAGTACTGGGTTGAGATGGTGAAGAAATGAGAAAAATTCATCAGGCGATCCACCACTACGTAAATGTAGTCCTTGCCCTATATTATGGGCAGCCCGATAATGAAGTCCATCAATATGCTCTCCCATTTCCCCTCAGGAAGGGGAAGTAACTTTAATAGGCATGTACCAGTAGCATATGTCACACTCCCTGATATGCCTTAGAAAATCCTCCTTGAGGCCCCTCCATGCAAAGCACTCTCTAATGGCCCTATATGTCTTTGTGATCCCCTAATGCCCTGCTTGTTGTGAATAATGGGTGGCCTGTAGAATATTCACCCTCAGTTTGGAGTTGGGTACCAAATAAATCTGGTCTCAAAAGTAGATCACCTCATTCATCATCCCCTACCGGTCATTTGCCACCAACCTATCAAGGACCTTACACATGAACCGATCCTTAGAGTACTCCACAAGTAGCTTCACCCTCCAATATGGGGCAATACTCATCAAAGAGAGAGTGGATGGCCTCTTGGACAATTCATCAACCACCACATTGTGATTTCCATTGACATTCTCAATGTCAAATTCATATGCTTGGAGCTTTCTCACCCACTTTTTCTAACTCTCCTGCAACTGTTTCTACTACAAAAAGAACCTGAGGCTGTTTTTATTTGTATTGACTTTGAACCTGTTCCCCAATGTTGTAGTGGCTACAACCACCCTCCAAAATTTTTCCTTAGTTTCATTTTGGAGCCTCTGTACCAACCATCCTTAGCAGCATGTCTTGCCTTGTTAAGTACACAAGCTTCAGTGATTTTACAGCATATTTCTAGCCTGTGCATCAAAGGTTGTTGCATCCCCCTAATAGGTTGTTTCTATAGACTTGGTCCAACTACAAGCTGAGCAGCTCGCTCAATAAATTATGCAATTCTGGAGGTGAACCAACCTTCCCTCTAGAAATTGCGCTATTCTATCTCGAAGCCTGCTATGCTCCATAATTGCGCAAATATGTCTATCAAGTTTCACTGAGAAAATTGTGCAATTCCTCCTAGAAGGATTTCTCAACCTAGAAATTGTGCAATTCTGGGTAGCAGTCAGCTGCTCAGCCCAGAAATTGCACAAACCTTCTAGGCATCCAGCCCAACTCCCTCCCAAAAATGCACATTTTTTCCTCTCATCTGAGCAAGCTGTTGCATGTGCCCTTAAGTTGACTGGTTCCACCCGAGATCGGGAAAACTTGACCTGCATCTATTGGCTACTTTTTCCCAGAATAGAAAAAGAAACATGAAAAAATAATCCCTAGATTTTAGGGAGCTATTTTTAGCAGCTTAAGGTTACATGCAAAGATCATTTTAGAATCTTTCCTCCAAGTGTCGATTTATCCTAGATTTGTGGCACACGCGTCATGAGCATCAAACTTATTTATTCAACGCTTCAAATTTCACTTATTCACATCGATCTTAGAGCTTTGACATCCCACATCACATCTAGGAGTTTTCGACACATCCAACTTAGCTATTCATGAGTAAGTCGGTTTAACTTATATTTTGCAACATTTATGTCGCTTTTTGTCTCTTTTCTTGTGTGAGTGTTGTTTGCTTGATTTCTGTGAACGCTTGGTGTCATTTACATGTATATTAGCTTGTACTAGCACCGTTTCAGTTTTCGTTAGCATCTCACTGCTCTCGCATGCATGAAACTATTTTGCACGAATGGTCGTTGATTCGGTGGCTCGCTTCACCCACATGCATGTTATTCCATTTTCTGAATATTTCATTGATTGTTTGCATGCACGATCATTCAATCCTACTTACACTCAGTATAACCATGCATTCACATTCAAATTTTCTTTTAGTTACTAGTCAGTAGGTCTAGGCAGGCTTGGCCTGGACTCTGCCTCCCTAGACAACCCAGATTTCCTTTTGTGCAATTCTGGTAGCAGTCTCCCAGCCTCCCACGGAAAATTGTGCAATCCTTGCCAGTCAATCCCTAGGTATGTTGCATGTTGTTCCTCAAGTTTTGTTTGGTTTTTGATGAGAGATTTCTTGCCATGCATGTCACTTTGTCTCCAAATATTGTAGGTGTTCATCTGCCTCTTAGTAGTTCAGGATCAATGGCCTATAATAGAGCAAGATCAAAGGAAACTGATGAAAGTGCAACTAGAGCAGTAGTTGAGTGAGTGTCTACAAGTTTACCGATCTATGAAGATACCAAGGTGATTGTAGACAAGGAAATCAAGATGAAATGGCAAGAGGTCAATGATGCATTTATAGGAACATTTGGGGAAGACCTCGAAGACCGCCAAGGTTATGTGAACATCCACAAGTCCAACTTGTACCAGATTGCATGTAGGTATCTTATGCTCCCATGTGCAGACATGATATGTTGGGTCGTCTCACACACTGATCCTAAGAAGATGGCATTGAGCAGTGTCAACGGGATGAAAATTGCTACCTTCAGGGCACAAAATTATGATGAGATGTATCAGATGTTGAAGCTCGTGATCACCATGGAGACACCCTTCATCATAGCCAACAACAATGCCAACTCCAAAGATATATTGAAGAACTGGGTGAAGGAGCCGACCAAATTCAGGATGACACACAACCAGGTCTATAATAAGAAGATACTATGGAAGGTGTATCTTACTTGGTAATATTCGCATGTCGTCTATATGGCCAAGAAAGAATGGAAACCTTCCCACAGAGTTGGGTGATCACATTGGACCAACTGGCCAGAGAAGGCAAAGCATGTAACTAGTATGACGTGTTGGTTCATCAACTGAAGCAATAGGTAACAAGGGCTCGATAGTTGCCCGAAGGTATGTAAGAATAAATATACATGTCCACCTATATCATGGATGCAATTTGTGCCCACCAAGCGTTCCTAGGCTTGAGTTGGGCATGAAAACGGTGGATACTACTGTGAACACTTATTGTAAGATGTTGTCGAAATGCAGCTTCAGAGGAGTTATCAAAAAGCTGTCTGACCATTTTGTCACCCCGATTTACAAGATGATATTTGAACAAAATCCACCTTGAATGTTGAATGAATAAATGGAGGTACTAATCAATATAACTAATTGGTATGCCTCACAGTCCTGCACCTTCATACAGATGTACAGAGCGAAGAAGCCTCTGCATGTTCTACCGAAGTTTTCCTTGGAAAAGCTCATCATGCAGGAAGGATCATATCACATCTCGGCAAGATTGACAGCTAGGCTGCACCGGAAGAAGAAGGCACCTTGGCTCGCTCTTTGTTGCGGATCCGTTTATACGAGATATGGCGTTTCAAGCATGCAGATGTCGAAGCAGAGAAAATCAAGAAATATCCATTTGACCTCCAAAGTTACCCTATGACTTGCATTGTCTTGGGAAATATCATTATGTGCGAGTATAGTTCAACTAGATCCATGGGGCATGTCATTTGGCAGAGGAAGAACCATGGAGATATTGTTACAACTCCTTTAGACTCAATGAACTGGTCAGCCTCGCTGTGGAATGGATAGCAGTAGAGGTAAACGTACCAATGTGTGACAAGGGCAAGAGGAGGATTGTTGACAACATGGAGGAAGAGAAAAGCTCCAAGTTTCGAGCATACCCACTTGTGTAGAAAGGAGCTTTGGCAATAGAGGAAAAGAGGCAACAACGTGATAAGAGAAACACACAAAGGCAAAGATAGAAATTGAGAATGGATGAAACAAAGAACGAGTTGGATGAGTTGAAGGATCAACTCTGGAAGGAACAGGAGTTGTGTAGACAGGAGAAGGAATTGTAGTAGGAACAGGTACAATAGGGGGCATAACTTGTGCAGACAGATGAAACTGTGCCTGTATAGATAGTAGATGCATTCGAATAGTTGGCATCAGGCAGACAGGGTGAACCGTCATAGGAGAAGGACTTCACTAAGGAAATAGAGCAAGCACTTGAACAAATGGATATGAATATGGAGCAACAGGAGTTAGGGCAAGACATTGACCTCATGCCTCACCATAGAAAAGGTCGACCCACCAGCTTCACTGCATCCAGAAGAGGAGCAAGTCCCAAGTGACCAAGGAGACACTGAGATCCTTG
The DNA here is from genome assembly GCA_000404065.3 of Pinus taeda. Classification (NCBI taxonomy): domain Eukaryota; kingdom Viridiplantae; phylum Streptophyta; class Pinopsida; order Pinales; family Pinaceae; genus Pinus; species Pinus taeda. The sequence continues at coordinate 92,195 of APFE030967292.1, forward strand.
GAGATCAGTTAGAAGGAGAGATGCACAACATTTTATTCGATGAGTCTTAACATAGAGTTGTGCAATATTGCAGAGTGTCAACTCTGTATGATCATACATATCCTGTGCATTTCGAGGAATGAGTGATTGTGTTTGATGTGGGCAAACATCCAACAACATTGGCCGATGCTACCAAAGCATATGCTAAATCCACTAGCTCGAGTGTTCACTTACTGATAGCTGAGAATGAGTGAATGGATAAGGAGCTATAAACAGTCAAGCATGGAGGAGAATTGGTTATAATGTCTGCCCAAGCAGAATTGAAGAAGGAAATACTGGATGAAGTATTTTCCCTTGATATAGTCATGCGGGTGTTGTATTCCAAGTTTGGTACCATACACAAGGCAGTCGTCAATTTCAATGGTTGGCAACAACGATGTGCTAGAAGAGCACATACCCTGTTGAATGTGCATGTTGCTATTGATTACATGCAAACATGGATGATGAGATACAAGGGAGCCCCACTTCACTTTCCTAAGATGATCAAGACCAGAGCAATCGATCTGAAGGAACGCATCCAGAGTTAGATCCGAAACTATAAAGAGCTCCTGCAACTCATCACTAGTCTATAGGCTTCCTATGCATGTGTATTCAAGAGTATGGATGTTGTGGTGCACGCACATACGATCCCATCTATTGGGACACTCACCTAGGCGAAGACAAAGGCATGGGTCTGACTAGAGCTTGACTCATATTTTGACAAGTTGATGTGCATAACCACCAACCTGGACTTGGAAATTAGTGCAGACACCATGCATAAGTATGTTTCTAGTCTCACCACACTCAAGACAATGATGTGAATGCTATTAGATGAGTTGGACAAAGGAGCCCAAGCGATGTACCTGGATGCTATGGAGGCAAGAGTTAGGTTCCAAAATGATGTCACATTGGAGTACATAGACACCATCGCGAACTATAGAGCTTGGCATCAATTCGCTACTATTGACCACCATGAGGATGTCAAAGAGATGGTCTTCCAATAGTTGTCTGAGTCGTAGCGATGTCTTTCATGGCTTGCTCAAGCCATTTTATCTCACATGGGTACATGTGCATTGTAATGTAATGTCTTGTCAATTTTAAGTTCAAGTGTCGATAGTTGGATGTAATAGTCATAGAGTAGATGAATAGTCATGTGGGTAGAAGAACTGTCACAAAGGGGAATATCAAGGGCCACCCCACCCTTTGCTATAAATAGTCCCTCATAACACATTATAGAGGCTTTTGGTTAGCCAAGATTTCAATGAGACTATCTTAGAGAGAGCTTGGACAATATTCTAATGAGCCTTGGCTTCTTCACTGCACAGAGCTAGTATATCTCTTTGGAGGAGTGGGCGATTGTGGCTGTAACATTCTACTGTCGGAACTAGTGGTTGGACATGGATCTATTGTATGATTGGAACTTACTCTTCTTAATATAACATAGAAAACACGTTTCATGCATATGTTGTATTGTATTTCAGCTATCTTGAGTACTCTAAATGATATAGTATCTGTCTGCTTACGCATGTATGTGTAGCTATTTATGCATATGTATGTATGAATATTTCTGAAATCTGTTGTTGGTTTAACCATCACTTTGGATTGCTAGCTAACTTTCCTTCCATGTTGTGATGCATCTTTGCTTGTGCGTTCCCTTCTTAACTATGTGCTATCACAATTTTCCAAGGGGTGCACTCACCTCACCCTCCGTGTGTTAGAACCGCTCATGCACCTTCCTTGACTTGCCTCATATGTCACACCCTTACTACCAATAGGGACATATTACTTTCCTCTATGTGAAACTACGGTCAAGGAATTACTGTATGACCCGCTATTGGGACTCCTACACCAAACAATTTGAGGTCTAATTGGGACTTCTTATTGGGGAGATCCCTTGACATGTTGGTGGTCCAGCATCGTCAAAATGTTTGGTGCTAGAAGGAGGGCTAGATGACAAGATGTGTCCTCTCATCCTATTTTGAACCTTTGCATATATATCATGGAATATTGTGCTCTTCTCCCTCCACGATGTTCTTCGCATGCCGAATTTGTCACCATCTCGAGGGAGTTTTTTTATCTCTTTTCTACATACACATATGATGGTGAAGGTGAAGTGGCCTGGCCTGATTTCTTACATGAATTCCTTGCCATGCTTCATGAGGAAGATGGATGTTCGAACAGGCTAATCTGCTACTTGCATACACACTTCACGAATCCCCACATTGGTGGCTGTGCAGGCTGGATGATAGCGTGCACTCACTTGAGCACTTCTGTCATCTCATTGAAGATACTTTCTATAATTTCAATCCAGAACATCTTGACCAAAAACTATTACAACAATGGAAGGCTCCATATGAATCGCTTATGGATTTTTGGTAGCACTTCTGTGATTTGCAGCTTCAAGCTCCAAAGAGGTAGATGATTTTTTTTTTATATATTTGGGATAGGTTCGAGTATTGCCTAAGAAATCAGCCCATCCCAAGAAGAAGTTTGAACTCAAGCCTCACTCAACATTCTTTAGTGAGGGCGCTACGCAATCATAGATGGATACGGTCACTGTCACAACTGACTATCCTCCGTCCCCTTATCAAATAGCTCCACCATTGCAGAGTGATGTGGGAGGTCATGCTCACACATTTATTCAGCTGTCACATCCTCCCAACGTCACTTCGCTTAATTTTCATGCATATTTGGTCGTGAGTCCATCGAGCTGTCATATTCATTCTGTACCAAAACCTCAGTCTTCGTACTCGAATGATCCTCCGTATGATACTATCTTTTTTTATTCAATTCTAGAATCTACACTTGTGAATGAGGATCAAGCTGTCAATGGAGTTGGTGTTGCACAACCAACATGCACTGTCAATGAAGAGTATGACTAGGAGCTTGAGCAACAACACTCAGTGAAGGATGACCCCCTTCTATCAGAGCCTTCTTCTCTCTTTCCTAACATCTTTGTTGAACCTGCTATCCATGATTTTGCATGTGTATCTTCATCTACGGATGCACCTATTGTTGATCACCCACTGGACACATTGAATGTCAGTCCATCGTCCAATAACGGAGAGGATAAATTATTCATTGAAAATCCACTCGACTTTTCATCTTCCTTTTCCAGAAACATAGAGGATGAATTTGTCTGCTTCTAATTTACCCCTTTGTTTGATTTATTAGATCATGATGATGCCGATGAAATCATTGATTTTTCTGATCGTCGCTGTCATGATCCATTTACTCCCATATTCGATCACGATCATGATCTATCGTAGTTGATTTTTTGAAGCCACCTATTTATGATGATCTATCTGATGACGAAGTAGAAACACCCAAGACTGTCGAGGCACTTCAGCCTGAGATGATAGTTATGTTAGGCCCTCACTATCCGGAGGTTGTTTTCACTTCCAATTAGGAAATTGTTCAATCACCTGAGACTCATCATCACTCCTCTATATGCATTGAAGATCACTCTCACACACATATAATGCTTCCTCCACTCAAACTACGTCATCCCATCGCTCATGCAGTGGAGGAATCTTACATTACAAGAAATATGCATGATGCAAGTTGTCTTTGTTTCTTTCGTTTGCTTACATGTCACAGTCAAGAATATGAGTATGCTTGAAAGCTACACGCAGTGTCATACAATACCGTGACAAGTACACAAACTACATGTCATGTAATTGCACTCACTTATGTCCTGTGGACACTTTTAAACATGAAGTGTGTTTGTCTTCATTGTTATATCTTTCTTGTTTTTCGGTTTGCACAACCGGGTTTCTCGCGGACCAAGCCTTCACCAACATGGGTCAACCAATCCGCCAGTGGCTTCATTGGAAATATCACTTCATGTGATCAAGCCCATGCACCGTGAGTTTAGGAGTAGGCATAGTGTTTGCTTTTAGTTTGTTTGCTTGCATGCTTGTTTGCTTTCTTGCTTTGCATGTTTGTTTGCCTGCTTTCTTGTTTGTTTACACACTTTTCTTTCACATTTACTTTTGATTTTGTTTTGATTTGTTTTATTTGTTTTCTTCTTTCGTTTGTATGTTAGTTTCACATGAAACCATGCATGACTCTTGAAACAAGCTGGGTAAAATACAAGAGGCCTTGTGCAACTATCACTACTTTCTTATCTGCCATCCTGCCTCTATATGAAGAAATTGTTACTTTTGGTCCATGATACATTGGTGGAAAATATGTACTGTTCGAAGTGAACCTTGGTGAAAACATAATTCTTGCATGCTAACTAGTGCCACCTACTCCAGTTGGTTGTTTTTTGGTTAACCCTTGGCAGCTCTGTGAAGTACAATAAGGTGAGGGGGAAAACCTTAACAGACACGTCATAGGTATATAATAAACTACTTCTCTAAAGGAATAACCTCTTCTGCTCTCAATAAGTTGGGATCCCTCTTGTTGGGACAAAGTGATTGCCTGTCATTTAATTTTTCAACTCGGGGGTTTCGTAAAGTTGTGAAGCATGCATGCACTGTATGTGCTAGAAATTGTCTTTCAGATTAGATCAATCTAACTACAAAATAATGAAAATTGATTCATCTAAAATATAAAATAAAATAATTAAAATGAAATTCAACTATCCCGTGAAATAAAAAACAACTAATGTATACTTAGTTACTCCAACATTCAATTATGAAGTGTTACCTTTTTGAGATGATGTATAAGCAACTAGTCCATGGGGCTTTGGATTGACGGTGAATGGTTGCACTGTTAAGGCACTCCTTGCGATAGGTCACTGGTTCAAAACCCCTGTGGGTGCTTACCTACCCAAGAAAAGATGATGTGTAAGAAACAATTTATATTTTGACTTCTAATGTCTTAGAAAAGCAAGTAAAGTGTGTAGAAAATAACTCAGTAATTGCATGTATTAAATATTCAACCATTCAATCTTGAAATATGATTAAATCAATTTCTTAGAATGATATTTAGGAATATTAGTTAATTCAATTAATTGAGGATCTTAAAAGCAAATATAAGCATGAAAAAGTAAAGCTCAATGATTGCATAGGTTGAACATTCAATCACCCAATTTGAAGTCACCTTCTTAGCCTGATATTTTATTCAATTATAGAGTGAATTGATAGTTTGATCTACGAAAATAAATAATAGAACATGAAAGGAAACTAAATAACTATGAGCTCTTTCCTCAAACTTAATCCAATTGGAAAATACATAAATCTTTCCTATTGAAATATTTTTAGAAAAGCAAAGATTACATAGTCGTTCTAAAACTAAGACTAAGAAAGCAAAGGAACTTTAATCTATAAAAGCAATTAAATCTCACACATTTTAGGTAGTTGATCTAAAAGTGTGAGAGATGGTAAATCGAGATGCTCCATATGTAAGCAAAACCAAGTCAAAATGAAGGAATATTCATGAGTAAGGTGTCACAATTTAATTCTATATTCAAAGCTTGAGCATAACTCCAATTTTATACATGAAAATTATAGGAGAAAACTTCCACTATTTATACAAAAAGATGAGAAGCTATCTCATTAATGAGAGTCTACGAATCTCTCCCCATATCTCTAGAGTTATAATCAAAATAGGAAATGTAAGACACATTTCTTCTTAGAGTTTCAATACAAATAGGAAATGAGACACATATCCTAATGATTCCATGATCTTCTCCACTCAAATTAGAATTTGGTTTTGGGAGGCCACATTAGGGTCTTTTAGAAGCTTCATTTTGACCTACACAAGTCAACAATCTCATCCCACTTGTTAGGTATCAGAATATGCACATTATTTTCTAATTTTTAACCATAAATTCACTTAAAAATGCTAAGATTGATAAAGTTTGGAAAAACATAAATGTGATCCAATAATGATAATGGTAAGGTAAATATAATGAAATGGAGGTAAATGTAATGAAATAGAGGTGGAGTGAAGATGAAAATATGGAAATATAAGTAAAAATGTAATAAAAGTGAATGAAAATTTCAAGGCCCAACATACCCCCCAACTGAAGGTATTGCATGTTCTCATCCAATCTATTACATTAATTTTTTTTATCCTTGAGCTTTGGCTTAACTTTGCATGACATCATTTGATAACTTCATACTTCTGCAAATTTTTTTAGTTGAATTGCAACATGGTTGGCTCTTTTGTTACAACCATATTTTGTTGTTGCATTCATTTTTTATCTTTGAACTTTACATAATGATAATTTGATTATTGTTGAAAATAATATCTTTATTGGATTGCATCATAGTTGGTTCTTGTGTGACAACCATAACTGTGTTTATATCCAATTATCTTTTTAGAACTTTTGAAAAGTATTTGTATGCTCATAACAATAATGTAATAGTTAATATTTTTTCAAAGTACGTGGGATTTTGAATGTAATATGAATATGGAAAAATATGAGTATGAATGTATCCCCCTCCCCAACTGATGATATTGGCAATTTTATGAGATGAGGAAGAGAAATGTTGTTATGCTTCTTAACCTGCAAAGTAATACCGAACAGAGAATATACGAAGAATAGATACCCAGAGCACAGAATATGCGAAGAAAATATACCCAGAACACAGAATAGCAATGATTTTATTACTCAGAGAGAAATGTTCACAGGCCTCTTCGAGGGGGCAACCTCCAATAGAGCAGAGCTCGATTACAAAAAAAGACACCACACTCCTTGCATGGAGTCTCTATCCTTTATATATGACTCATACATGCAATACCACGGGCCAATACTGTGGGTTTTATTATACCGTCTATCTAATACTACCGCCCATTTACCCTTTATCTAATACTACCGCCCATTTGCAACTAACTATTGTCCCGTCATTAATTGCGGGTTAACCATTTACAATTATTAATATGGGCTTTATTGACTCTTGACTATGACGTGATCCCATGACATAAATAAGGGGGTTAGGGTGGGACCCTAGCATGCCCTCCCCCTTAAGACTAGCCTTGTCCTCAAGGCTGAAGTTGCGGAAACTGCCGAAGAATAGTGGTTGGTTCCCAAGTTGCATCTTCTGGAGAGGTGTCTTTCCATTTGACAAGGACCTCCTTAATCATGCGGCCGCGCAGGTGCTTGTCTCGTGTGTCGAGAACTTGTTCCGGTTGAAGCCAGATTGACCCTTCCTCGTCCAATTCAGGTAGATTGGTTTGAACTTGGCAATTGTTCCCAATC
>APFE030967292.1:103254-130619 GCA_000404065.3 Pinus taeda
GCAAGCCTCCGTCCATGTGGGAGGGTGGTGGAGTAGAACTTGAGCTTTGATGGCTTCTTTAAGACCACTGATAAAACATTCCGTGTACAACTCATCGGAGAGATGCTGAGTGCGAAAGGCTAAGGCTTCAAAAGCGGTGATATATTCATCCACTGTACCCGTCTGTCGGAGCTTAGTGAGCCTGCCCAAAAAGGAGTCTCCCTGTTCAAAGTGATCTCAAAGGGCTTTGGCAAATTGGACCCAACTCGAAAAAAATGCATTGCGACGCTGATGCCATTCCGCCCATTCCCATCGTTAACTGTCCAAGTACATGGTCGCCACTCCAATCTTAGTTCAATCATCTTGGAGACGATTTAATTTGAAATACTGTTCCATTTGTGCTAGCCATGCGGACGGGTTAGAACCGTCAAATTTCTGCATATCCAACTTGGGAGGTACTGACTGAGTGGAGATTCTGTTGGGTGGTGGATGGGTGTGCCCGATGTGAGGAGAGTGGCTAGACTCACCCTCATGGTCATTATAGAGGTCCTCGAGAGCTGGCTCCTTGCCCTTATTGAGTGCTTGCCTTACCATGCTATATAGTTCGTCAAACTTATTGTTGAGCTTGCTCATATCTGTTTCAAGTTTGTCTAGTCTTTCATTGGCCATTGCTTGAGCTCTAGTTGCTACCATACACCAACATGCTGAAAAATTGGGACCGCAAATTTTTTTTTTGTGAAGAAATTGAATGGTACCACAGTGCTCAGCTCGTTGTCCTGATGCTGATGGGCTAGATCACAAATAAGTGCTTCAGAAGATCTCAGACTCGTTTTTTTTAAAGCTCCTAACGGAGTTTTACTCCTTCTTGATCAATACTGCAGTCACCAAATCCTGAAAATGTCAATGCCGCCAAACGTCTTGCGAAAATTATAGCCAGTCACAGGAACCCTTCACCACTACTCCGATCTGGTGGATCTGAGAGATCTGAATCGTGGATCACTGCTGCTGCTGATCTGATAGAGCTGCGGGACTGATGTCTGCTGCTGCTGCACTCGCTGATCTGGAATAGATGATGTGTGATCCCCCTATAGAAAGGGAATTATGGTCTTGAGGAGTGTCAGGTGCTACAGATCGCAATATACATAAGGATCTGATAGTAGTACTCGACCCAATGTTTCAGGGCTCTAACTAAGGAGGATCGAATGTACCCTTAGCCGTACAACCCGACTACCCTATCGTACGGGCGAGTAATCTCTCCGAGTGCTGTTCTCGGTGTACTGTAGCCACAAGACGGCCGAAGTTTATCTATGGCGAGGCTTCAAGGTAGCTATGGGGCTTCCTATATACCCAGAGGTACGTGGAAGACAGTCTGTGCACAGTTCTGTCTATTGCTCGTTACTTGCGAAGGGGTACCCAGGGTTTTAAGGGAGTAAACAGACGTGACCACCTCTTGTATTTCCTGCGTGCATGCCTCCCCAAATCCGCAGGTTTATGTGCTTAACGACAGATCCCATGGTTTAAAGACGCCGGAACACGTCTCTAGCCAAAAACATTTTGCTAAAATTTGGAGATCCCACTGAGCCCTGGAAAGTGCTCTGATACCACTTTTTATGCTTCTTAACCTGCAAAGTAATACCGAACAGAGAATATGCGAAGAACAGATACGCAGAGCACAGAATATGCGAAGAAAATATACCCAGAACACAGAATAACAATGATTTTATTACTCAGAGAGAAATGTTCCTCCAATAGAGTAGAGCTCGATTACAAAACAAGACACCATACTCCTCGCAGGGAGTCTCTATCCTTTATATATGACTCATACATGCAATACCACGGGCCAATACCGTGGGTTTTATTAATACCGTCTATCTAATACTACTGCCCATTTACCCTCTATCTAATACTACTGCCCATTTGCAACTAACTGTGGTCCCGTCATTAATTGCGGGTTAACCATTTAGAATTATTAATATGAGCTTTATTGACTCTTGACTATGACGTGATCCCATGACATAAATAAGGGGGTTAGGGTGGGACCCTAAATTTTTTTTTTTTCTCCAAAAATTATCATTCTAGCTTTTCAAGGAATTCTATGGTGAAAAGTTAGAAAATGACGTACCTTAACTTACCCTTTGAAAATGGATGAGCTGTATGTGTGATGACTAAAAAGTTCTGATCATAATCTTCTTCAAGTGGCTAGACAAATCATGGAGAAAAGAGTCAAGATGAATTTTTATTGCTTTTATTGAAACTTGTTGAATCTGTTGCGGAATGGTGTTGATTCTCCTACTACCATCTGATTGCTGTTATTTGATGCTACAACTGTCATATGATTCTGCAGCTGCTTTCTGATTCCACAGCTGCTATTTGGTTCTGCAACTATTGTTTGATTCTGCAGCTGCCATCTAGTTCTGTCGCTGCATATCTTCTATATTTGCTCCAAAACGTTGAAAATAATAGTCTTCATGTGTTCAAAACTCATTGGCACGATTCCTGATATGTGAATAAATGTTCTAATGTCGAACATAGCAGGAAATTATTGACTTAGTGGCCATTAATGGATGCGACTAGTCAACACGAGAACTCTCACCATTGATGACAATGGGATTCAAGATGGCCAAACACATCTTACTAAGTATAAATAATTTTATTGTTGTCGAGTACCTAGAAGGTCCGATGAACAAGGGACATTGATGTATTCCCATTGTTCGTCGGCATGAGGACTTGCCATTAAGGCATGCAAGCCTCAAGGTGTTCTTGCAAGGATTTTAGACTCAAAGGACTATCGACTCAATAATTTGCATTGAAGCAAAGTTTATTTGCAGAATGAAAAAGGATAGGAAGGGAAAAATGAAAATGGAAGATGACAATGGAAAATAATAATGACAATGGGCAATAAACATGTAAGTGAGCTTCTTGCTTTTATTTGTGGGTCAGGCAAAAAGTGTATGTGAATAAAGGATAATGAACAACTAACTCTTGCTTGGAAAAATGACTGTGGCTTGCTTTGAATTGCTTGGCTGGATTTATAATTCAAAAGGGAGGAAAAGTAATGGTTTTGGTGGATATGGACATGGACTTGTTCTTATGTTTCTCATGGAATCAGTCCTTTTAAGACCAATTGTGTGCACAATTAGTTTTCTTCAATGATCATTCGATCATCCCAAACCTACAAAAGAGCTTGACATAAAGAACATAAGTGTGCTAAAAAATAAATGGCCAAATTACTTTCTGATTCTTATGAAAAATGTCAATGTCAAATAAAATGGATTAAGGAAAATCAAAAGTGTTATATTCAGTCCAATTCATGATATTAATAACAATTTTTTTTAAGAAATAACCATGAAAATTAAATTAACTCCCTGTAGTCGGATGACTTCATGTATTGTGTTTAGTAAAACAATTGGCATTACAAAGATTTGCTGTGCTCTGCAAGTTAAAACTTCATAGAAAAATACACAGCAAAAATGTCAAATGTTCATAAATTATCTAAATAATTTTCCAATTGTTTTGCAAGCCATTATAGAATCGTCATTTGTGTTGCAAAAATAACATGCTGCCAGAAATATTTGAAGTGGAAAAAATACGAAAAAAGTGCTTGTACAAAAAAAATTATTTCAATCAAATTTTGCAAGTATTTTTCGCTTTATAAATTGCTTCAATATATTGATTGCACATGTATTAATCGTCACATTTTTTTCTATTATATTTTTTTTCACAAATGAAATGATTTCTTTCACTCAATCTTTGAAAATTATTATTGTTCGTTGTATCAACCACAAATCTGAATTCACTGATTGTGTATTCACTCTTCATAGCATTCAAAATAGAATCACTCCCTGACTGCACTAACACGTGACAAAACGAGTATACACATGGGTGCAACATTAAGTTAACAATTTCTTCCAAGTGTTCAAAGATGTAAGGAGGGTAAATCTATTGAGGAAGAGAAAGAGTCATTGTTTGATTAGAAGTCTTAGTGAATTAAATTTGTTATTGCCAGCAAAACCTCGTGCATAAAAAAAATCTGTTTTCCTCACGCAGTCACCAAATAGGGTCCCGAAGAACCATGATTTTCTCCCGAATGGTTAGGAATAAGAGGAAACAAGTTTTGGGTTATTAACTTCATCCCATTCCCGAAAATACCCATGTCCCATTTTTTTCCGATTCACCTTGGTTTGCTCAGAAAATTCATTTTAAAATTGGGTGTCAAGACAGTTTACACTTTTAGCAATTACGTTTTATGCAAAAATCAATTTTGGATTTCTCCTAAAAGGTTGCAAAATCTAGAAAATCATTCATAAATTACCTAATTCCCCCATTCTAGAGAAAACCCATGTCTCAGGTTTTTTAGATTTGCCCTGGTTTACTCAGAATTTGCATTTTAAAATCGTGTGTTTATGCTGCTGCATTTTCTAGAAATGTTCCGGTGATTTTTGATTTACAGGGTTTGAAAGTTGGGCTTGTCGCTGTGTGGATGTCTTCGAGCAAAGGAAAAGGGAAGATCTAACTATATAAATTATCCTATAGACAATTCTTGGGGGCCTCGAAATCTCAAATGAGATCAAAGAGGATACAACGCTTTGAAGAAATCTAATGCATCATTTTTGTAATCCCGCGGAAAATTCTTGCATTACAAAGGTAAGGATTTTTGCACATGATTTGCAAGTCTTGCAGTAGCTAAATAATTTTTATGATATACTAACAAAACATTTTTTTTTTTTTTCTGGTCCTCCAGGTCACACGAAATGCAGAAGGAGAGCATACTTGAGAGATTTATTTTGTTAGCATAATCAAGATTTTATCAATCAATTCCTCTGCAAATTTTGCAAAAATAAAATGAAAAGGCTTGATCTCATATCTTAAATTATCATTTGTGATCTTCTCTTGTGCTCCTTGTTCTCAAACATTTGTTTTATTGCAGTTTTTCGTACCAAGGGTTAGTAGATGGGTGGTTCTTACTACACCCTAAAATATCAAATTTATCCTAAAAACTATAAAAAATTATCTTTATTTTTCCTACGTATCTATTTTTTTTTTTTAAGTATATTCATGCTTCCAATGAAGCCATTTGTGGATTAGAATTTTTGAAATGCTCATATCCAAACTTGAAAAATGTACCTGATTGTTTGTCAGGATATGCAAATCGACTTGACCTTTCGATTTGCCGCAAGAGTCTCTTGAAGAATTAATGAATATTGTGGCATAACCGATTTTTGATACCATTCCTCAATGTAGTCTTTGGGATGCATTTTAGACCCTTTTTCCATAAATGGTTAGTAAAAACAAAAAAAAAAAATACACTCAAAACTGAAAGCTAGTTCCTATGCACACTTCCCTGGCAACATCGCTAAAATGTTGGGGCAAAGTGATTGCCTGTCATTTAATTTGTCAAACCCGGGGTTTCGTAAACGTGTGAAGCATGCGTGCACTGTGTGTGCTAGAAATTGTCTTTCAGTATAGATCAATCTAGCTACAAAATAACGAAAACCAATTCATCTAATATATGAAATCAAATAATGAAAATGAAATTCAACTAACCTATGAAATAAAAAACAACTAATGTATACTTAGATACTTCAGCATTCAATTATCAAGTGTTATCCTCTTGAGATGATGTGTAAGCAACTATTTATACTTTAACTTCTAATGTCCTAGAAAAGAAAGTAAAGTGTGCAAAAAATAACTCAGCAATTGCATGTATTAAATATTCAACCATTCAATCTTGAAATATGATTAAATCACTTTCTTAGAATGATCTTTAGGAATATCAATAAATGAAATTAAATGAGGATATTAAAAGCAAATATAAAAGCACGAAAAACTAAAGCTCAATGATTGCATAGGTTGAACATTCAATCACCCAATTTGAAGTCACCTTTTTGGCCTGATATTTTATTCAATTATACAATGAATTGATAGTCTGATCTATGAAAATAAATAACAGAACATGAAAGGAAACTAAATAACTATGAGCTCTTGCCTCAAATTTAATCCAATTGGAAAATACATAAACATTTTTTATTGAAATGTTTTTAGAAAAAAAAATATTACAAAGTCATTCTAAAACTAATACTAAGAAAGCAAATGAACTTTAATCTATAAAAGCAATTAAATCTCACACATTTTAGGTAGTTGACCTAAAGGTGTGACAAATGGTAAATCGAGATGCTCCATATGTAAGAAAAACCAAGTCAAAATGAAGGAACATTCATGAGTAAGGGGCCACAATCTAATTCTGTATTCCAAGCTTGAGCATAACTCCAATTTTACACATGAAAATTATAAGAGGAAACTTCCCCTATTTATACAAAAAGATGAGAAGCTATCTCATTAATGAGAGTCCATGAATCTCTCTTCATATCTCTAAAGTTATAATCAAAATAGGAAATGATAAGACACATGTCTTCTTAGAGTTTTAATACAAATAGGAAATCAGACACATATCCTCATGATCCCATTGTCTTCTCCACTAAAATTCGAATTTGGTTTAGAGAGGCCACATAATGGTCTTTTAGAAGCTTCTTTTTGACCTACACAAGTCAACAATCTCATCCCACTTGTTAGGTATAAGCATATGCAAATTATTTTCTAATTTTTAACCATAAATTCTCTTGATAATGCTAAGAATTAATAAAGTTTGGTAAAACATAAATGTGACCCGATAATGATAATGGTAAAGTAAATGTAATGAAATGAAGGTAAATGTAATGAAATAGAGTTGGAGTGAAGATGACAATATGGAAATATAAGTGAAAATGTAATAGAAGTGAATGGAAATTTCAAGGCCCAACACCTCTTCCACCTCTAAAATGAATAAGTGCTATGCAAAGTTATGAAAAATGAAAAAATGAAAAGTGAAAACTTCAAAAATGAAAAATGAATAAGGCAAAAGAAGAGAAAGGCTTCCTACGTAGAGAGGTGATGTAAGTAACTCCGCCGGGTACTGACCAGGCTCCCTGATAGTGGAGTGATGCTTGTGTTCTTGCATGACTCTGCCGGATACTGTCAGGTCCTACCGGCACGAAGCAACACCAGAGATGAAACTAAGAATATGACGACTATACTGCTTGTGCACCAATATACCCTTGAACACCAATCAAAACAACTGCATTGTGTTGGCTTGGAATGAGTGTCAATCAATCAAGAGCTTGATAGATGCTACATCTTACGATTAAGCTAGTGAGAAATACAGGATGAACTAAGAACTGAACAATACATCCGAAGGTGTTAGACTTGCTTTTCATGAACAAGGTCCATTCAGAGAGCTAGAGTTCTACTAGTGTGTCGCCAAGTTTTGTAGCAGCTACAACCACCCTCCTAATTTTTTCCTTAGCTCTATTTTGGAGCCTCCCTAACAACCATTCGCAACCCCATGTCTTGCCTTGTCAAGTACACAAGCTTCAGTGATTTTCTAGCAGATTGCCAGCCTGTGCATTAGAGCTTGTTGCATCACCCTCACAAGTTGTTTCTCCAGAATTGGTCTAGTTGTAGGCTGAGAATCTCCCTCAAGAAATTGTGCAATACTAGAGGGGAACCAACATTCCCTCTAGAAATTACGCAATTCTGTCTGGAAGCATGCTAGTGTTATGCTCTTGACCTATCTGAAATTCCAGAGTACTAAATATGCAAATAAATACAACCTAGAACCCAATTATGATATTGGTGGCTTCATGATAGTTAGTATTACACCACCATTCAACTAAAGGTAGCCACTTTACCCAATGATGCTACTTTTATGAAGTGAGGCACCTTAGGTATGTCTCCAAACATTTGTTGACTACTTTAGTTTGACCATTAGTTTGGGTATGATAGAAAGTACTTAGTTGGAGTTGGGTGCCTTGTAGCTTGAAAAGTTCTTGCCAAAATTGGCTGCTAAAAGTTGGGTCATGATCAGACACAATGGAAGTTGGTATGCCATGCAGTTTGAAGATCTAGTCTATGAAAGATTGAGCCACCAAAGTGGGGTTAAATGGGTGGGGTAGACCGCCACAATGAACATTTTTAGAAAGTCTATCCACAACCACCATGATGACGGATTTGTTGCCTGACTTTGGGAGACCAATAATGAAATACATAGAAACATCCATCAAGACGGAGGTAGGGATTGGAAATGGTTGTAAGGTTCCTGGTAACTTGACTGTTTCTGCTTTGTGGCTTTGACACACATCACATTATCTACAAAAGTAAGAATGTCATTTTTCATACCTGTCCAAAAGAAAGAACGACGAATGCGAGCATAAGTATTCTAAAAGCCTACATTCCTTGCAGTGGGATATGAGTGCAACTCTACCAAAATGCGAGTTTTGAGGGTGGATGTCGGTGATATAACTACTCGATCCTTGCAATGAAGAATATCATCCGTCCAAGAGTAGCCAAATGAGGAATTAGGATCTTCTTTCAAGTTATTAATTGGTTTTGAGAGAGAGGGGTATGAAAACCATTCCTTGTGGGCTTCTTCAATTTGATCTGGTATGGGAAAAGATATTGATAGTAGGGTTCTTTCATCCTCAAATTGGTGTGATAAAGCATCAACTACTACATTGTCACACCCTTTCTTGTAAATTATCTCATAATCATATCCCAACATTTTGGCTAGCCATTTATTTTTCTTTCGCAATGATAGATGTTGCTCCAAAAAGTATTTGAGGCTTTGATGGTCTGTACGGATTTGGAAATGTCGCCCCTGTTAGCACCTAAATCTACCTTAGGTTGAGGGAAGGCAAAATTCAGGGTAACCACAAACCATGCTCAGTCTGGTAGCTAGCCCTACTAGAACAAGAGAGGGCTCTCTCTGAGTCACGCTCAGCAAATAAGTAAACGAAATGGTCTGAGATGACTTACAATGAAATATTGATCTTAGGCTAGTAAGTAAATATGGATACAAGAAACATTTTTTTATGAATGACTGAGTTTCTGGGATGTTATGGGACCAACGAACAGTAATGAGCAGAGAATTTAATACAAAGGCACATATTACCTCATGAGGCAAGACAGGCCGGAAGTCTAGCAATTTAGTTTGAAATAACGTGGAATGGAGAGATTTCTTAGGAGGGTGAAAAGGGCATAAGTACACGAATCCTTTTCAACAGAAGAAAAACACACAGCGTGAAACTTTCCCACAGGAAGAGCAATAAAAATGAATTCTACCTTATCTTACTCAGAAAATTTCACTAGAGATGAATATGAATGAACTATGAAACAGAATGAAGTACATATGAAACATAACGAAAAACAAATTTTCTACACTCACAACCACATGAATCTCATGAAATAGAGCCGTTGCCTTTCATTAATCCTCTGTCAAAATATACAATCAAGAAACAAAGTTTCTCTCCCACAGTCTCCCAAAAATTACAAGCCAACCAACCCTCTGTAGATGGTTTGCATACAATAAATAGAACATGCCATGAGGAGATAGAATTACCAAGAGTTGGGGAGTTTCTCAAATCATTTCAAAATGGAGATGGAAAGCCAACCATTAGCTACAGCTGCAGTGTTACAAAAATGAAAAATGGCTTGGGTGACCATTTGCCTTCCTTTGCCACTTGGATAGAAGCCAAACTATTTAAATTTTGCCTTAGTTACCGAAAAAAGTGAAGTGTATATGAGCGGGCCCACTTGGAGAAAGTCGTGAATCAAAATTTTGCGAAATAGAGGTGAATTTGGCCTTTTTGTCTATACGCGCTGCACCCAATTTTGTATGCGCCACGCCATGTTGGAGGCTGTTTTGAGGTACCTGCAGGAGTCCAAAATGTACCCAAGTGTGCTTGTTGGAAAGCCTGGCCTATCTACTTTCCAACACAAGTGGAATTTCGGAATTTGGTACTCATTTGCTCCTTCAAATCTTCATTCTCCCAAGACTGTGTCTTGTGTGTGAAAATAGGGGCAGAGAGGTCATTTTTTGGGTGTTTTTGACTTCCTGGAGACACAAATCATGCCAAAATTTCTTGTCCATGCACCAATAGTTGTGCATTTTCATGCTGAATCCAAAAATGCAAGCTATTTGCAATTTGGAGCTCCCAATCCTAAGCGCTGCGCCAGTGGCACGGCGCATAGGGAGAAAAAACCTGTGTTGTGGCCAAAAATTTGCCATGTGACTAAAATTGCACCAAATTTCTTGAAATTTGGGCTAGAGGTTCTCTAAGAGGTACTATGTTAGGCCACAGAGGCTTCAGCCAAGATTCGAAGCCGATATTTCTCTTTTTGCCTCTTTTGCCTCTTTGTCACTTTGCTTAATTTTGCCTTCAAGCTCCTTATCAGAGCCTTTGAACTCATGTTCCATGCCCTGTAATGATAAACCATCCACCTTAGCATGGTTTTGTCCCTGTCGGCCTTCTACAGCAGTCTCTCAAGGTGGATGTTGATACGCTCGAGCCAAGACTCACAGTCATTGTTAATCTCTTGCTCCAATGGAGTAAGCTCAATCCTCCTATGTTGGGCAGCTTGGCGATTCTCACGGATGCTTTGCAGCTCCATTATCTCATGCTAGTCCTCAAGCTATTTGTTCCTCTACTCCAAATACCTGATAATCCATTTGGCCCTCTCGAAATTGAGTGACAAGTCCTGGATCTCTGTTTTCTACTTCTGGATGGTCATCCTAAGTTTGACACTCTCCACATCTGCATCATCATCTTGAATGAGGATGAAGTCGGCCTCCTATACCTGTGTTGTCGATGCCAGAAGCGAGGCTCCTTCCACCCCAAGTGGAGATAACGCTCGCTTTGCTGTTGCAAACAAGTGCCTGGTGCCTCTCTGATATGTAATGAATACTGGCATAGTAGTGGTGTCATGGCGCTCATACTGATGAGAAGGACCACCTATCTCATACTCTACCTCTGATAATACCTGTGAAGTGCTGAAGAGGTCACAGGAGATGAAGTCCTCCCAAGCAATGCCCTACAATCCCAACTAATGATCCACCAAAATCCGAATAAGAGCAAAGTGAAAAACATTGTTAAGTTGCCGCTGAGGGGTCTTATGCTGCATGAAGGTGTTCATCCTCTCTATGTTCCTGAAAATGAAAAATGGGAGGTTCATCATTTGCACCCTGGTAAAGTGCATGAGCAACTTGATGTGGTAGGCATATAGGCGAGAGAATCTCCCCTTACAGCTGAAGTACTTCATGATCAATTTCATGAGCGGAGCATATTCATCTTTCAAATATCTGAATCGAAAGACTCTTGTGATTTGCCTCAAGAAAATAGCCTTAATGTAAGGCTCATAATGTTGCCTATCCACCTTCTTTTTCTTGTGCCACTGTTCTCCAGCATTCGGTATGTAGGTTGCCAATGAGATAGTTTCGGGTGTCAATGTGAAGGTGACCCCAACCAAGATAGACTGACCTCCATGTAGGTGAAGCAAAAAAAGACGGGCCAACTCATGATGAACTCTAACATTAGCCACCCTTTGACAAAATTCAAAACATGATATATGCTGGAAACATGACATGGCAAGAGGGCAGGCCTGAAATTCAGTGAGGGTAGTTGGCTCATCCCTAACATGCTTGCCACTCTTGTGATGTCTCCTGGGATCCTGTTCTTCCGAGGATGAATCACTTTGTGTCTCCATCTCATACTCTGATGAATGCTCAGATGCCATGACTATTGTGTGTACTGTACCTGGGCTGCCCTTTGATGATGGTGTGAAACTAGGTGTTGTTGTGATATCTGCCACCAAGGGGAACAATGAAAAAATGGAGTATTAGGAGGGGCGTAATATGATGGGAATAGGGGTTATGGGGAGAAATTTTTTTAGGGATATGTAGGGGGGTTTAGGTATTTGATAAGGTAGGGTTTTGCGGTTTTGATTGACCAATGAGTGGAGGGATAGGGGATAGGGTTTTGTAGTGTTTTAGGGTAGGGATAATAGGGAAAAGAAATGAGAAAGGGGGGATAGGGAAAAATAGTAAGAAAGGGAAAAATGAGGGGTGATAAAGGAGCCTTGGAACTAACACCACAATTTTGCAACCCTAGCAACCATGGCTTTGATGTTTTTTTAGTGGTTGGTTTTATGAGTTTTTTTGCAATTAAACATAGCCATGAACCACCATAGCATTCACAAAATTTGATGAGCAAGCCATGATATATAGCCTACCTGTCGATTGGAGGGGTTTTGCAGGAAACTTGACGCAATTTGGCACGATTTCGGGCCTTTGTGGGTGTGCGCCGCGTGCTAGACCCAGTGCACCGTGCCCTTTATATGCGTTGCACCCTTGTAAAATTTCCACTGTGGGGTGGCTCTGTGTGCACTGCGCTCTGTATGTGTGCTGCGCCCCTCTGTGTGTGTGAGCCGCGCTCTGGAAAATGACTCCCACTCACTCTAAACACACACTTTGCTCTCCTAACGTGTTTGCAACTTTTGTCTATGACCTTGATTTGCACAATGACCTTGTTTACTTGTGGAAACCTCTATTTAAAGACTTTGAAGTCATGGGTTTAATTTTTTCTTCTCCAAAAACCCACTTTTCTAATGTTTCATTTTGTCTTTTTTCCCTGACTTAAAGCAACACTAAATTTAACTTTTCCCTTTGAAATTTTAGCTCAAATGATGAAATTTTCGACACTCTTTGTAGGGATTGCATGACAGGGCATTTGGCCATGGAAACCATGACTGCACCTGAAGAAATCAACTGACAATTTTTTTGAAAATTTTATCACAAATGACACTGTTTGAATTTTCTTCAAAACGGATTTTTGAAGAACAGTCGAAGTCTATCAACATGACGATGAAACTCTCTAAATCATGACTTTGTAAGGGCTTCACTCTAGCCTGAATTGCTTTATTGGACATGTTTGAAGACCAAATTGATTAATCCCTAGACCTAATGATCGAAAATGACTTTTGTCCATTAAAGGACCAGACCTTGACTGTCATGGACTTTAGTGATCATTGACAAAAGACCTAAGCCAGCAGGAGCCAGACATGAGGGGAAATGACTAGCCTGACCTTTTTCATCAGATTATGGCATGCCCCTAGCGGAATGCAGCTGGGTAAATGGAGCGGGACTCCTAAAATTGAAATGCATAAAGAGTTTTGATCTCTGACAGAGGATTGACCAGACCGACTTTAACATAGGCTCCAATGGGGGATGGTAGCTCCTTGGAGGTGCCAAGAACAACAGATCTCTGGGAGAGATAGATAGTGCCTTCATCCGTTGGGCTATGGAGTCATTATTTTGACAAACAACACAAGGGTCTGACTCATTTATGAAACTAAAATGACCAAAAACAACTAACTCAAATTTGACATTGAAATGACTTGAAGACTAACCTGACAAACTCAAACCAAACTGAAATAAAAATGGTATTTACAATGACAGTGGAAGTAGTGTTAATAACTCAGAAATGGTACCGCTTGAGCAACTGACCATTGATCAGCCCTCCTGGAAAATCTCCCCCAGTCATTTCCTTCAGAAGAAAAGCATTCTGACCCCGATATGCTGCAATATTAAAGGGACCTTTCCAGAGGTTCTCGAACTTACCGTGCTTACCTTTTTCCTTGTTCCTTGCATCCCACTTTAGTACCACATCATCCAACTAAAATTTGTCTGCATTTTCTTTTCTGTCATAAATTTTCTTAATCTTCTCCTGTAATTTGGATGTGTTCTTAAAAACTTCTTCTCTGGTCTGCTGCAAGTGGACCATTTGATTCAACCTTTTCTGCATGGGATCTTCTTCACTGCCAGCCTGTTGAAGAAGTTTGACTACCGGGGTAGCAAGTGAGGTAGGAAATACTGTATCAACTCCATAAACAAGCTCGAAAGGTGATGTACCTATGGATTTCTTCTGACTGACCTGATCTGCCCACAGTGCATTGACCAACTGCTTATGCCAGCTCTTCTTATTTATTTCTAGTAGCTTCATGATGATGTTGACCAATGATTTGTTCGAAGACTCCGCCAATCCATTGCCTTGTGGATGATAGGCAGTTGAGTGACCCAAAATGATGTGATATTTATGACAAAACTCTACCATCCTTTTTGATTTGAAAGCTGCTACGTCATCGATGATTAACTTATTTCGGAAACCAAAGTGAGACAAGATGTTATTTTCAAGGAATGAAAATTACTGCATTTGTAGCTTGTTTGGTGGGAATTGCCTCGATCCATTTTATGAAATAATCTCTCACCGTGAGAATCCATCTATGCTAACTAGAAGAAGCGGGATGAATTTCACCAATGAAATCCAATCCCCATTGCTGGAAAGGGGCACTCACCTCTATAGGATTAAGTGGTAAAGGCTGTAACTTCTGCTTTCCTCTGAAAATCTGACACTTATGATAGCGCTTGACCATCTTATATACATCAGCAAACAATGTCGGCCAATAGTACCCTGCTCTCAGAATTTTATTTGTTGTTGACTTCCAAAAAAGGTGACCACCACAGTCTCCTTGGTGGTAGTCTTCCATGACCTTCTTTGCTTCCTTTTCCACCAAGCAATTTAACAGAAACCCATTGGGATCTTTCCAATACAGTGTGGAATTAAGAATGCAAAACTTGGCAGCTTTCAACTTGAGTGTTCTCGCTTTGCTTCTAGTCATGCTGGGCGGTGGTGACAAATTTTTAAGCACATATATGATATCTGAATACCACGGAGAAAGAGAAAAAATTTCAGATACCTGAATTGACGATCCTTACTCATTCTCATCGGACACAACAATGATCATATTTATGTCCAAGGCATGCAAGTTTGATTCAACGATTAACTTTGCCAATCCATGTCCTTTAACCAAATTTGTGGGCTTTATTTCCACATCATATTCCAGCAAGGCTGCAATCCACTTGCCTCGTCTTCCTTCCGGATTGGTCTATACTAAAACATGTTTGACAACATCGTTAGGAACATAGGCCAAAATATGAGAATGTAGAATATATACCCAGAAATCTTTCAATGCTTTCACAAGTTCAAGGGCTTTCTTCTCAATGATGTTGTATTTTAAGGCTACATATCTTATAGCTCTGCTGAAGAATGCAATAGGTCTTTCATGATCATTTGTTTTCCGCAATAACACAGCTGCCATAGTGTGCTCCAAAGTAAATGAAAACAATATAAAATCCTGAGTGTAGTCCAGGATGACTAGAACTAGAGCTGAGGAAAGAGCTAATTTGACCAAATTGAAAGATTTTACAGCCTCCTCCGTCCATTTCTCTTGGCTGTCCTTCTTAAGCATTTTTGTCATCTCTCTTAGGTGCTCAGCAAGATTAGGTACAAAGCGGCGTAGAAAATTCATTTTACCATTGAAAGATTGTATCTCTTTCTTATTCCGGGGCAGATCGATTTGCTGAATTTCTTGCACATGTGCTGGTTCAATACGAATGCCATCTTTTGAGATAATGTGCCTGAGTAGTTTGCCTTCCTCCATGGCGAACAAACTATTTTTCGAATTTAGCGACAAGACATATTTTCTGCACTTTTAAAAGACAGTTTTTAGATGGTACATGTGCTCTTCATCAGATTTGGAAAACACCATCAAATTGTCGAGGTACACAACGAAAACAACATCCTTCTCATTTGCAAAAGCCAAGTCCATTGCACGCTGAAATGTGGCACCCACATTCTTCAAACCGAAAGGAATTTTAGGGTAATGAAAGGTTCCCCATGGAGTGATGAACGCTGTCTTGTCTCAGTCATCTTCATGGACAGAAACTTGGTTATATCCGGAATAACCATCAAGTAGTGACATACAAGATGCTCCCACTACTCACTGAAGTATATGGTCCATTTTGGGCAATGGATAGTTGTCTTTCAATGAAACTTTATTGAGATTTCTAAAATCAATGCATAAGCGAATCTCACCTGTCTTCTTTCGTACGAGTACCAAATTAGAGATCCAATCTGAAAATCTGATGGGAACAATGATTCCTGATTTGTACAACCTATTTATCTCCTTTTCAATAGATGGCAGCAACTTTGGATTTAGCCTTCTCAACTTCTGTCTGAATGGTTTTTGATTGGGCTTGATGGGTATAGTGTTTTGAATTATATTGGTATCATATGTCTTTAAGTCAGAATATTCCCAAGAAAACACATCTGCAAATGAAGACATCAAACTACTATATTTGTCCTTGATATTTGGTGGCAATTCTTTAGACAATTTTACCAATTTAGGATTAGCAGCTATTCTGATATTGACCTCTTCCACACCCTTCTCTATTGGCTACATTATTGGCTTGTGGGCTACATCATCTTGATCAAAGAGTTCTTCTAAAGGTATCAAGCCTTTAGGAATAACGTTATTATTTAGCTGCAACATGTCCATTTCATTGATCTGCACCTCATCTGTACCATTGCCTTTACCATCATCATTCTCTACATCAATTGAGGTCTCTTTGAACTTGCCTTTGTTTTGTAGAAAATCATCAATCTCCTCCTCATCTTGGAAAACTTGCCAATATCTCTGATTGTCCGGGACAGTCGGATGATGCTTGACATGGATTTCGAATTTATTACTAGAGTTCATTGGGATCTTTAAACTACTTGCTGCCTTAGCAAGAGCATCAACAATAATATTTTGTATACGAGGCACACATGTCAAGGTATATTCTAAAAATAATTTTAGGATGTCTAAAACTGCATTACGGTAAGCCCGCATCTGAGGATGCTTTGCTTGATATTCGCCTCTGACCTGCTTAATCACCAATTCAGAGTCGCCATATACTAAAATCCTCTTAGCATTCATCTTTCTTAGAATATTTAGGCCAGCAATCAGAGCTTCATACTCAGCTTCATTATTTGAACAATCAAAAGCCAACTTGTAAGAGCATACTCGCACATTACTAGGGACTTTGTTCAGGGCAGAGAAAGGATTGCGTACCCAAATTCCAATTCCAGCACCAACATTTCCCACTACTCCATCGAAATTCATTGTCCACAAACCTTTTTCCTCCTCTTGCAAGTGTTGAAAATATGTTTGTTGTGCTTGGTCTGCTTGCTATCCATTACTTTCAGCTGATTGCTCAACGATGGTCTACTATTCTTGTCCTTCCTTCTTTAAAAATCCTCTGAAATTTTCTATTATTTCTGGAATATCATCTACTTCTACTAACTAACTATCGATATCATTGAAACTATCAGAATACAAAACAAAAAACTCTAAATCTGTATGTACATAATTAATTGGTTTCTCCTTGTTTGTGATCATGTATTTCATTTTTTTTCCTGATACAGTTTCCTCATTTGGCCAAACACCGGAATCGTTGCATAGGAGAAATCTAGCTATAGTGTCCCTTTCAATTTAGCTACCCAAGGCCTGGAAAGAAGCATGCCCAACATGGGAGGAATATCTGCTACAACAACATCCATCAAAACATTCTTCAATGGGAGCTAATCCAGACTCACAACCAGGTCTTTGATGAGTCCTATACATCTTACTCTGCTGGAATCAAACGAATAGAGATCATGGTATTGTCGGGTGATGTCCAAACCCAGGTTATCCATGATAGCTTTGGGCATGATATTGTGAGAAGCTCCGAAATCGAACATGGCATTATGTAACACAAAATCATGCAATCTTAAACTGATATAAAAAGGTGGCACATCACTATCAGGAGACTCACCATACGATACTGGCCCAAAAATCATTTCAGGTTGATCATCTTCGACATTCACCATATTGGACATTGGGTCAAAATTCAACATTTAGATACTTGCCCTTTATAACTGTTGTTCCTCATTATTTCAGTCAAGGGGATGGATACCTTTAATTTAGAAATCTCATTCTCTAAATTAAAAGCGGGAATATTTTATACCTCTTTGACTGGGATTTCTTTCCTTTCCTTTTCTTTCGATGCAACTTGCTGATGTGATTGTTCTGCTGATGGTGATTTGCCGTTATCCGGAACAACCGCCTCCTTTCCTTTCCTTTGTGCAACTGATGAATCATTCTTTGATGCCTCAACATCCTTCCTTTTTTGAATTGGTTTGACGAACACATCTTTGTTTCTAAGTGAATATAGCTACTGCTAGGTGGACAGAGCATTCATATAGCCTCTTTGGTACTCATCTGATTCCTCCTCCAAGACTATGTCGTTTGCTAGAATGAAATCTACATCTTTGTGTACAGCCGAACTTTTTGCATACTCCTCATCCTTAGTGAGATAAATAGGCAAATCATCAGGGGTAAAGAGGTGGTTTTCTTCACCTATTATATTCCCATCATCATCTGACTTTGGTGTATGCACAAAATTTTGTTGCAAAGGTGTTTGTATTGGCTGTTATGTTGTCTGCTCTTGGGCTCGCTGATCTCTCTCTCTTATTCTATATTGTGGTTGTTGTTGACCACGAAAGTTAGGATTTCTAACTTGTTGCTCCGATTTGTCAAGTTTCACCCTTTCGAGCATCTTCTCTACTTTTTGGAGTAATTGATCTACTGAGGAAGATTCTTCTTTTACGATGACCTTCTACTCTGCCTTTGCTCTAGCTCTCTTGGTCAGCAGATTTTCTTCAACGCTGACCGCTATCTTCTGCATGTCTTCCATTGTGGCCGGTTCTGTTTCTCTTAATTGATAAGCCATGTCAGCATCAAAACCATCCGGGAACTTCACCATGGCTAGTCCCATAGTTGGCCTTAAATGATCTGGAATTTCGTTATAAACTAAATTGAATCTAATGCAATAGTCTTGGACCGACTCACCAGCGTTTCTTTTGATTTGCTCATATTAAGCCAGAATTTGAAGAGGATTATTTTTCACTTCCCAGCGGTTTAAAAATTGTCTTTGTAGGTTAGCCAAGGTAGCGATTCATGCAGCCGGAAAACTTCTGAACCATTTCCTCACTTCACCTGCAAATGTTTGTACAAAGAGTCTCATTGCCACATTCTCCGTATCGATCTCATGAAGTTCATAGAAATTTTCCATTCTATCCAAATGTTGCTGAGCAGTAATGTTGTTAGGAGTGCCATCAAAAAATGGGATTTTTCTTTGATAATCTGCGGGCATATCATCTAAGACTTGAGGCAGAACAAGGGGTGCAAAACAGGCAGCCATCACTCTTGGTGGATTTGGCCTTGGAGGTGTTGGAGGAGTGTGCACAGTTTGTAGGGGGCTAGCAATTGGAATTTGAAGCTGTGATATGATGTAATTATCAATTGATTGGTTAGCCCTTTCCGTCTCCAAATCTACAAGAAACTGTGGATTGTGGACAGTAGAGTCAACCGCCCTTTCGAATTTGGTTTCAAACAATGATAGTTCAAACTTCTCATCAAAATCTAGCTCTTCGAGATACTCAAAAATGTCAGGGCATGAATGGGATTTGAACACGGGAGACATAGAGCTCTCTTGACGATGAATTCTTGAAATCAAATTGGGATTTTCGTAGATGTGCGAAGGATTTGGATATGGATTAGCCCTGGTATATCTTCTAGAAGCCAGCGTGCTATTGAGAAAAACCAAAGGACACAACAACTCACTTAGCCTATCAAATCCTAAACTTATCATCCGGAAGCTTAGAATTATTAAGAAGTAAGGGGATTTATTTTGTTCCCTAGTGGATTCGCCACTATGTTAGCACCTAAATGTGCCTTAGGCTGAAGGAAGGCAAAATTCAGGGTAACCACAAACCACGCTCAGTCTGGTAGCTAGCCCTACCAGAACAGGAGAGGGCTCTCTCCGAGTCACGCTCAGCGAATAAGTAAATGAAATGGTATGAGATGACTTACAGTGAAATATTGATCTTAGGCTAGTAAGTAAATATGGATACAAGAAACAATTTTTTATGAATGACTGAGTTTCTGGGATGTTATGGGACCAACGGACAGTAATGAGCAGAGAATTTAATACAAAGGCACAGATTACTTCGTGAGGCAAGACAGGAAGAAAGTCTAGAAATTTAGTTTGAAATAACGCGGAATGGAGAGATTGCTTAGGAGGGTGAAATGGGCATAAGTACATTAATCCTTTTCAACATAAGAAAAACACACAGCATGAAACTTTCCCACGGGCAGAGCAATAAAAATGAATTCTACCTTTTCTTACTCAGAAAATTTCACTAGAGATGAATATGAATGAACTATGAAACATAACAAAATACATATGAAACATAAGGAAAAACACATTGGCTACACTCACAACCACATGAATCTCATGAAACAGAGCCGCTGCCTTTCATTAATCCTCTGTCAAAATATACAATGAAGAAACATAGTTTCTCTCCCACAGTCTCCCAGAAATTACAAGCCAACCAACCCTTTGCAGATGGTTTGCATACAATAAATAGAACATGCCATGAGGAGATAGAATGACCAAGAGTTGGGGAGTTTCTTGAATCATTACAAAATGGAGATGGAAAGCCAACCATTAGCTACAGGTGTAGTGTTACAAAAATCACAAATGGCTTGGGTGATCGTTTGCCTTCCTTTGCCACTTGGATAGAAGCCAAACTCTTTAAATGTTTCCCTAGTTAACGAAAAAAGTGAAGTGTGGATGAGCGGGCCCACTTGGAGAAAGTCGTGAATCGAAATTTCGCGAAATGGAGGTGAATTTCGCCTTTTTCTCTATATGCATCGCGCCCAATTCTATGTGCGCCACACCACTTTGGAAGCTATTTTGAGGTACCTGTAGGATTCCAAAATGTGCTTATTGGAAATCCTGGCTTGTCTACTTTCCAACCCAAGTGGAATTTCTGAATTGTGTACTCATTTGCCCCTCCAAATCTTCATTCTCCCAAGACTGCTTCCTGTGTGTGAAAATAGGGGCAGAGAGGTCAGTTTTTGGGTGTTTTTGACCTCCTGGATACTCAAATCATGCCCAAATTTCTTGTCCATGCATCAATAGTCGTGATTTTGCATGCTAAATCCAAAAATGCAAGCCATTTGAAATTTGGAGCTCCCAATCCTAAGCGCCGCGCCACAGGGAGAAAAAAACTGTGTTGTGGCCAAAAATTTGCCATGTGACCAAAATTGGCTCAAGTTTCTTGAAATTTGGGTTGGAGGTTCTCTAAGAGGTACTATGCTGGGCCATGGAGGCTTCAACCAAGATTCAAATCCCATCTTGTTCTTTTTTCCTGTTTTTCCTCTTTATCGCTTTGCTTAATTTTGCCTTCAAGCTTCCTATCCGAGACTTTGAACTCAGGTTCTGTGCCTTGTAATGATAAACCATCTACCTCAGTATGGTTTTGTCCCTGCCGGCCTTCTCCAGAAATCTCTCAAGGTGGAAGTTGATACGCTCGAGCCAGGGCTCATGATCATTGTTAATCTCTTTCTCCAATGGAGTAAGCTCGCGGATGCTTTGCAGCTCCATGATCTCATGCTAGTCCTCAAGTCGTTTGTTCCTCTGCTCCAAATACCTGATAATCCATTTGGCCCTCTCTAAATTGAGTGACAAGTCCTGGATCTCTGTTTTCTGCTTCTAGATGGTCATCCTAAGTTTGGGACTCTCCACATCTGCATCATCATCTTGAATGAGGATGAAGTCGACCTCCTATTCAGCTGATGGCCGCTCGTCATGCATGGGCCTCTTGCTCTTGTCCTGTACCCATGTTGTCGATGCCGGAATCGAGGGCCCTTCCACCCCAGGTGGAGATAACAATCGCTTTGCTGCTACAAACAAGTGCCTACTGGCTCTTTGATATGTAACGAATACTGGCATAGTAGTGGTCTCATGGTCTCATACTGATGAGAAGGACCACCTATCTCATGCTCTGCCTCCGATAATATTTGTGAAGTGCTGAAGAGGTCACGGGAGATGAAGTCCTCCCTAGCAATGCCCTGCAATCCCAACTAATGATCCACCAAAATCCGGATAAGAGCAAAGTGATAAACATTGTTAAGTTGCTGCGAAGGGGTCTTATGCTGCATGAAGGTGCTCATCCTCTCTTTGTTCCTGCAAATGAAAAATGGGAGGTTCATCATCTACACCGTGGTAAAGTGCATGAGCAACCTGATTTGGTAGGCAGATAGACGAGATAATCTCCCCTCATAACTGAAGTACTTCATGATCAATTTCATGAGCGGAGCATATTCATATTTCAAATATTTGAATGGAAAGACTCTTGTGAGCTGCCTCAAGAAACTGGCCTTAATGTAAGGCTCATAATGTTGCCTATCCACCTTCTTTTTCTTGTGCCACTGTTCTCCAACATTCAGTATGCTAGTTGCCAATGAGATAGTTTCGGGTGTCAATGTGAAGGTGACCCCAACCAAGATAGACTGACCTCCATGTAGGTGAAGCACAAAAAGACGAGCCAACTCATGATGAACTCTAACATTAGCCACCCTTTGACAAGATTCAAAACATGATAGATGGTGGAAAAATGACATGGCAAGAGGGCAGGCTTGCAATTCAGTGAGGGTAGTTGGCTCATCCCTAAAATGTTTGCCACTCTTTTGATGTCTCCTGGGAGCCTATTCTTCCGAGGATGGATCACTTTGTGTCTCCATCTCATACTTTGATGAATGCTCAGATGCCATGACTGCTGTGTGTACTGTACTTGGGCTGCCCTTTGATGATGGTGTGAAACTAGGTGTTGTTGTGATATTTGTCACCAAGGGGAACAATGAAAAAAGGGAGTATTAGGAATATGATGGGAATAGGGGTTATGGGGAGAAGTTTGTTTAGGGATATGTAGTGGGGTTTGGGTATTTGATAAGGTAGGGTTTTGGGGTTTTGATTGACCAATGAGTGGAGGGATAGGGGATAGGGTTTGGTAGTGTTTTAGGGTAGGGATAACAGGGAAAAAAAATGAGAAAGGGGGGATAGGGAAAAATAGTAAGAAAGGGAAAAATGAGGGGTGATAATGGAGCCTTGGCACTAACACCACAATTTTGCAACCCTGGCAACCATGGCTTTGATGTTTTTTTAGTGGTTGGTTTTATGAGTTTTGTTGCAATTAAACATAGCCATGAACCACCATAACATTCACAAAACTTGATGAGAAAGCCACGATATAGAGCCTACCTGTCGATTTGAGGGGTTTCACAAGAAACTTGAGGCAATTGGCATGATTTCGGGCCTTTGTGGGTGTGCGGCGCGCGCCAAACCCAGTGCACCGCACCCTTTATATGCGTCATGCCCTTGTAAAATTTGCACTGTGTGGTGGCTCTTTGTGCCCCACGCTCTATATGTGCGCCGCGCCGCTTTGTGTGTGCGCCACGCTCTGGAAAATGACTCCCTCTCACTCTAAACACACACTTTGCTCTCCTAATGTCTTTGCAATGTTTCTCTATGACCTTGATTTGCACAATGACCTTGTTTTCTTGTGGAAACCTCTATTTAAAGACTTTGAAGTCATGGGTTTAATTTTTTCTTCTCCAAAAACCCACTTTGCTAATGTTTCATTTTGGCTTTTTTCACTGACTTAAAGCGACACTGAATTTCACTTTTCCCTTTGAAATTTTAGCTCAAATGATGAAATTTTTGGCACTCTTTGTAAGGATTGCATGATAGGGAATTTGGCCATGGAAACCATGACTGCACCTGAAGAAATCAACTGATGACTTTTTTGAAAATTTTATCACAAATGACACTGTTTGACTTTTCTTCGAAACAGAGTTTTGAAGAACAGTCGAAGTCTATCAACATGACAATGAAACTCTGTGAATCATAACTTTGTAAAGGGCCTCACTCTGGCATGCATGGCTTTATTGGACATGGTTGAAGACCAAATTGATTAATACCTAGACCTAATGATCAAAAATGACTTTTGTCCATTAAAGGACCAGACCTTGACTATCATGGACTTTAGTGATCATTGACAAAAGGCCTAAGCCAACAGGAGCCAGAAATGAGGGGAAATGACTAGCATGACCTTTTCCATGAGATTATGGCATGCCCCTAGCAGAATTCAGTTGGGTGAATGGAGCAGGACTCCTAAAAATGAAATGCATAAAGAGTTTTGATCTCTGACGGAGGACTGACCAGACCAACTCTAACAGTCCCAATAAGTATGGTCGCCACGTATCTACTGCATGTAATATGGCCATCATCTCTTTCTCATAGGTATATTGTCCCAGATGTTTCCCACTCAGTTATTGGTTGATGAAAGCCAAGTGTTGACTTTCCTACATTAGGAAAACATCAATATCCGTACCTAAATCATCACATTCAATCACAAAAGATTTGGTGAAGTCAGGTAGTGCCAATACTGGAGTGGAACACATGGCCTATTTGAGAGCCACAAATTCCTGTTGTGCTGCATCAGTCCAGAGGAATGAATTTTTCTTGAGGAGGTTAGTGAGGGGTCTAGCAATGCGACCATAATTGTGAACAAATTTGCGATAGTAGCCAGTGAGACCCAAGTGTTATGCTCCTATGATTTATAGGATCTCAAGGTGATTGAGTATCTCAAATTTTTCATATTTCATATTGTTCATAGATTTCAATATTCAGTTGATTTCCAAAAAAAGGAAAAGATAAGAAAATAGGGTATTTAAAAAAATGAAAAGAACAAAATATAAAAAATTAAAAGAAAAGAAAACCTCAAATATTGTTCAATTCATACATTCTAAGCATGATTGAACAAATTTCAATTTCTGTTGATAGGGTAGAAAATAAAGATCTTCCAAATAGTTTAAGCTTGGCAAATCAGTAGATAGGTAGAAATGAAATTGGTTCAACTATTCAATCTGAACCAATAGAAGAGATAAGTGATAGAGTAGGTTAGAAAAAAAAAAAAAAGGAGAAAGTGAAAAGGGTCTGCAATTTTAAATGCACCTTGCAAAAGGAATAATGTTAGACTAGAAACAAAGGGTAGGTATATTGAAAAAATAATAAAGAGGAAAATGACATGAAAAATTCTTTCTAAATGTTTTATTCCATATTTCATGTATTTTTCTTCCTAATGCAAAAAAAAATTTTAATAAAGGATAGGGTTCTAATAATATACTCCTAACTTTATTCCATACTCCGCCCCCATTCCATTTGATTTTCCAATCCCCACCACCCACGTGCTTGTCACATCAGTGATTATCCACCCCTCATCTTCCCATCAAATCCTCACACTCAATGATCAATCCAATGGCCCATAACAATTTTGGCTCCCCATTCATTGTGGTGAAGTAAAATTCTAAGTGCGGACACAAACAATTCCTCTAGACCAAGAGTGGGTCTAGCCATAAAAAATGCATTCTATGGAAGATTTCCTTAGGTTAGAACCAATTAAGAGGGCCTACCTCTTATTACACTTATTCTGTTTGGTGATGATCTTGCTTCTTGGCTCTAGCTATCTCTTGTCTCCTTCTTCGAGCACCTGAAACAAGTAAAAAACCACAAATAACAACCATGATAATAGACAAATTGTATTCAACCTAATTAACAAGCCAAGAAACATTAAGCCATAAACATGTGAGATGACATATTATGTAGGAAATCAATCGATAGTTGCATATATATTAAATCAAGAAGAGATTACAACCGTTGTCTTAACGTTGTTGTTCTCCTCCGACAAATCCAGGTTCCCACACACTTCCGTTAGCATTTCATGATGACCTCAATAATGGTAGTTTTAAGTATTTTCCCTTTAGTCTTCACACTAAACCAAATTCACACTTCTCCCTCACACACAACTAGAGAGCTACAACTAAGAATAACTTGCTGATTACTCCACAATCAAAACTTCAACCAGAGCCTAATTAGAACTAGCTTGTGCTTGGGAAAAAGGGAGATTTATATAGTATGGATGGAAGGGAGATGGTCCCTCTTCTCATGGGAGAAGGTATTATCTCTTGATGTAGTTCCATCCTAATAGGATAAAGGAGGCCAAACTAACTCCATCTGGCCTAACCATTTACCAGAGTTCCATTACGAAGCTTCTAGAGCTGGAAGCTTCGACTCCTTATTTAAAAAACTTTCCAAAAGAGGATTTGTGTGATTGGAAAAAGGCTCAGTCACTCCAGTTGGTGCTAGGGAAAATTATAATCCCTACATATTGGCACAAGGAGGACATGCGTGATTAGTACTGGTTTTTTAAACTGGGAAAAATAGAAGATGTTTGGGAAATGATGCAAAAGGGAATTGTTCTGCTCATGAAGAGGGACACAATAGGAGTTTCTCCATGGATGGAAAGCATGTAGGATTCACTGTAGAGGTTCTCTAGCATCATGGAACGAGGAGTATAGGGAAAGTGACAAAAGTTTGTGTAACAGATGCCCCCTAAAGTGTGAAGGCTGAACTAGAGTGAGGAGTGAAATGCTTTATGAATTAGTTTGAGGAATCAGAGTCTGCCTTCGAAAAACATGCAAGCAAATACAAATACATATTGTTACACAAAAATATCGTCACCTTGATTATTTGCAGTCAGTATGGATCTATCATCACCTATACCAGCCTCCTAAGCAAGTCTCAGACCTCATCTCTTCAAAACAAGCTTTAGAAATGAGAGAAAGACATCAAAAAAGCAATGTAACTCTGGTTCCGCACTTTCTCTCACTTTTTCCTGCGGGCCTGGACCTTTTGTTCAAGATACCTGCGTACTTATACACTCTGTATGTAAAGGGGAGGGTGCATACCCCTGTGAAAGTCAAAAGGCGCAATTTTTATCTTAAAAGACTCACTTTGGGTTAATTCTAGAGGTTTCTAGAAGGTCTTTTGACGTGGATTGTTCGCTCCAAAGTGGTTCATGCATCCCAAAAGAGAAGGAGCTAATCCCTTGTTAGGAGGAGCTATCCCTTTGAAGGAGGATTCTATCCATTTGAAGGAGGACCTAGAAACTACCCTCCATTGCACTATAAATTGAGGCATTGGGTTAGTGGCTAGGGAGGTTAGAAGCTGAACTTTTGAGGGTAAATGCTAGTGAAATCAAGACTTTCTATTTGAGCTTAAGAGGAGAGATCACATACCTTTTTTGGCTTCATTGGGGAGTGAGTGAAGCTTGTAAAAGTAGAGGAGATGTCTTGTTGGACCTTGGGAGGAGCTTGTACAACGTCAAGGCAAAGGTTGTAAAGTTCTTCTTCTTTTGAATTAATACAATCAAGCTCATTTTTCTCAACAAGTATCTTATGTTATTTGTTTCATGGAATCCTTGACTTTCATGTCAAATATGTTTTATAATAATGGTTATTCAGGTGCTATTTAATTGTTTGCCTTGTTTTTGTTTGCAGGTTTGTGACAAAGGAACTTACTTGGATCAAAGGAGCGAAGGCATCCCCAAACTTGTGTTGGACATGAGGTAGGCCTTAAACACATTTGTTTGCCATTATTTATAAAGCACATTTAGAGAAAGATAGTGTCGAGTTGGTTTGCTTGTCATTAGGTCTTCTTTAGATTCTAGGAAGGTCTATCTTGTCCGCAAGATCGACTCATTCCGCGTGACAAAATGGCGACTTCGTTGGGGACTTGATTGTTTTCCTCATTTTTCTTTGACTTGAGAAACTTGCCTTTTTGTTTCTTTTTTTGGCTTGTTGTGTGTGGCTTTGGGTAGACTTAGTGGATTTAGGTTTGTTTTTTATTTTTC
>APFE030967292.1:147763-191724 GCA_000404065.3 Pinus taeda
ATTTATAAAGCACATTTAGAGAAAGATAGTGTCTGGTTGGTTTGCTTGTCATTAGGTCTTCATTAGATTCTAGGAAGGTCTATCTTGTCCGCAAGATCGACTCATTCCGCGTGACATACATGCCGAAGAATCCATTACCATGGACCGAAAACCATCACGTCCAAAACCATGGACTAAAAACCATCACGTCCAAAACCATGTGTGAAAACCATGCGCAAAACCATAAGTAGGTATTCCCAATCTAATATAAGGGGCTACCCACCACCCTCAAAACCCTTGTGAGCCCCCCGCTACGCAATTGGCGTAATGAAGGGGGAGCTTTGCCCCCCTTCTAAGCCCCCGGTTAACTATGTGGGCTAGTCATGGAAAGAATATAACACAACCCAACAGACTGTGCTTCATGTGAACCACATATAGAAAGTAAATGTTGAACATTTCATGACAACAACTCCCCTTAAACATACCATACTTATCGCCATTACTTCATCATTGCAATGTTAGCAATATAAGCATAACCAAATGAATATCAAACCAAACTAGAAAACTATCACCAAGATATTCATGCGTAGCTCCCCCTGAGATCATACACTATTAATCTTGTGGACATGCTCTTACATCACTTCAACAACCACTATTAGAAGTAATATTTAAACAAAATAGGTTGCAATGGTAACTATATTCTTTTATTTTGAGTATGAGGAAGAAAAGGAACTATACCTCTTATTCTTTCCTAGATTCTTCTCTGCTAACACATATAATTTGTCTAGATTTCTATATCCTCTTGCTATAACATATCCAGTTTCTTCTTCTATAAATTTGCATTTAGTTGATGTAAATACAATTATACGTCCTTTGTCGGCCATTTGACCTACACTTAGAATATTCTACTTTAGACCTTTAACTAATAATGCATCAATTGCTTTTTCATACTTCTCAAGTTTGATTCTACCTTTTCCCATCTTACCATCAAGAATCACCATACCATCTTTGTTTTTCTTGAGAAACTCAAACTTCTCCTTATCTACAGTCATGTGATGAGAACATCCACTATCTATGTACCATTCTTCATCTTAAAATGATAAAATATCAAGACCAAACCTTGTTTGTTCTTGTTCTTTCTGCTTATTATGAGAAGTGTTGGTGGGTCCATCTTTCTTAGGCCTTTTTGAAACAATATTCTTATCTGATTGCTTGACATATTGTCTGTAGAGGTCCATTGACTTGTTCTTGCATTCTTTTGCTACATGCCCAAATTTTTTACAAGTATGACTAGAAAAGGGAGAAGAGGAATTATAATATTTCTATTTCATATTCCTCCTAATGAAATCAATAGCTTTGTGACCAAATGTGTTGCAGGAAAAGAAATATCCCTTAAAGAAACCTGAGTATCTGGCAGCTGGTAGCCTTCTTGTGAAGTGGCTATTTATTTGAGATTGAATCAATCTACTTTTATAATTGGCTGCAACATGTCCATAATTATGACATATAAAGCATTCAACGTTATTGATCAGAGGAGAGAATCGATTAATGTTTCTATTATTAGGAGCAAATGATTTCTTTTGAAAATTCATCTTTTTTGGATGTTGATCTAGTTGACTTCTTATCTCCTTGACATGAATTTCAAATTGCGTATTTTTATGCTTCAAGATCCTTGCACAAGCCTATGAACTAGATTCTCCTTTCACAGTTTCAGGAAAACCAAGACCAAATTTAATGGAAGGATACCTTTGACTACTAAGAATGTTATCCAAAATCTTAGTACTATCTTGAAATCTCAAGTGTTTATCCTTTTCTTCTAATTTACCTTTTAAAATACTTACCTCAACCTCTATTCTTTGGTATTGTTCTTCCTTTTCCGATACTGCTTCCTCATTCCTTCCTCAACCCTTATTCCTTCTTCTAATTTCTTCTTTAATTTGATAATCACTTCCTTCAACCCATTCTTTTGTATTTCAAATACTCGAAGTAGCTCTTTATTCCACTTGTTTGACTTTTTAAGGTCTGTTCTTAGAGAGACGATCTCAACTTCAAGTCCTTCACAATATTGCTTAGATTCTACTTCAACATTTACAGATTTAACATGATCCATGTCATCACATGCCTGCAACTTATCCTTAAGATTGTTAATCATTTTTAAAGCAAAATCATGCTTTCTTCTAAGATTAAGAACTTCCTCTAACATGTCTTCTTTAGAATCAGTAACTCCATTTGATATAAAAAAGGTTGTTTTATTATATTCATCCTTTGACATATCTTTAGAAATAAGATTACCTGATGGTTCTCTTGATGAACAATCTTCCTTTGATTTACATTCATGTATGATTTTCAGATTATCCTGTACTTCCTTTGTAGTTTCATAGTGTATAACCTCTCCTAATGTTGAATCAGGTATGTTACCAATGATTTCATTTAATGCAACATTATTCTTTTTTAATTATTCACTTGATGGAGGAGTTTTAGTGCAACCATTACATACTAAAATTCTAGACATCACATCCTATATTTATTAATTGAGACTTCATCTTTTCTTTCCATTCCTAATAGTTATCATCACTTAGCATAAACATACCTTTACTTGCCATGGTTTATGACTTGCCTTGTTCTTCTGTTCTACATTTAAATGCAGGTATTGCTATAGCATCAGATGCATAACTGTCATTGTTCTCCCAAATTGAATTCTACCTTTGAGTTGGCTTCTTTTTTTGCTTCTTTCCCATCGTCCCTGATCCACCCCAAGTAGTTAAGATTCAACTGAAGTGACCTTCTTTGATACCGATTATTGGAAAAGATGGGGTGTTGAATTAGTATTTAAAGCTCACTATAAACTTTTCTTTTCATATTTTGATTTCCCTACGCTACTATTATTCATGCAACCAACATATGTATACAACTTTAGCGAAGACAAACATCGTATATCCAATTAACTAACTTTTCATATATCTCATCATCAGTTCATATTCAACTAGTGTATCATTACTCCATTATTCATTAACTAAACATTAATCATGAGTGGTAAGAATCAAATGGATAATCAACAAAAAAGAAACATATCAACATAAATGAACACCAAGATTTTAGGTGGAAACCCAATGTGGGAAAAATCCACTGTTGTCGTCGTCTCTGTCTTTTTTTTTTTTGTAAGTAAAAGTATTATATTAATATGTACATAAAATTACAGAGAGGACAAAACCTCGTCCAAGTTTATCATAAAATATCAAAAAAATTTGGACTGCCCCAACATTGGGGAAACCAGTCCAGCGAGAGCATAAAGTCCAAAAATGGTTGCAAATCTTGAGTCTAGACCTCATAAAAGACAGTAAGATGATGCCATGATAGGATACCAAAGGCAAGCAAAATTATCAAAAAACAAAATGACCAGTTAAAAAACACTTGAGCAGCCTCAGCTGGTCTCGTTCTAACACCTGGCAGCCTCTGCCAATTCTTTTTCAGCCACATCCTGCTACCTGGAAGCCACGTCATATTAGATGAAATCATCCAGGATAGGTTCCTCGATGATTGGGCATGCCCACTCATCTGCCACGTCCCTGGAAACATTGCCGTGTGGCTCTCCACCACCGCCGTGGGTCTCTCCCCCATCGCTAGGTGCAACCTGCATGACAGGCCCTTCATGACTCGAACCACCAGAGGGGTGCGTGGCTGCAGAGCTGCCCCCTTCACCATGCTAAATTCCACCGGAGTTCAGACCATGTGAGGTGAAGAGGCTATCGGCCATGCCATTCTTATCAATATCCCTGCAATTACTGCACCTGGGAGCAACCTCCTATTGCAAGATGGTATTGTCAACCTGAGAGATAGTTTGAGTGATTTCTTCAGAGAAGAAGATGGAGAGAGTAGCAGTAATGACAGGCCTATTCAGGGAGCTACAGAACCTGAATTGGGCAGAGTGGGGAGCTGGTTGAACGGGTGGAGGGAAATTATCAGAGTGAACCACAAAGTCGCCTTGAGAAACCCCGTAATAACGAGCCTGACCACGCCTATGTCTGGAATTAGGAAATCCACCCTCCCCAAGGATTGGAGGATGATGCAGTTCAAGGGAGGGAGAGGAGGTGGCGCGATCAACTGGAGGATGAGAAATTCCTCCCCTGGTATCGCCCCTACGACTTCTCATTCGATGCCTAACCATGCTGATGTCGCTGGCTGAGCATGCAACATGAGTAGTGACAGGAGGGACAAAGACAGAGAGGGCACTAACAGAGGGAAAGAGAGGCGAAGCAGGGTAATTCTGGGTAGAGATTAGAAAACAGAGAGCCGAATGAGAGTGATGAAACCCATTACCAAAATCCGCACAACAAACAATCCAGCAGTGACGGCCACTTGCAGTGCGAAGGTTGGGCTCATAGGCCTGAGGCGGATAGATGTAATAGTGCAGGGGAGATGGTGCAGGAATGAAAAGAGGTAACTCCATAACCCAACAATGAATACCTTTTCGCTGATCCGGACCTATATTGAATGCTGCTTGCAGAGAGTCTTGAAGGTGCCTAAGGGTGATATGGGGAGGGGCGCCATCAGATAAGTGGCCCGTCCCCTCATCGCCATCCATCAGCGAATACATTAATACTGAAACGTGTCACCTGCATCCGGGTGGCCTCCTACTTCCTGAGTTTTCTCTTTCTCAATTATTTCATTGAATTCCTTCATCTGTGCATCAGTAGCAATAGAAGATAATGCATTTGCGTTTAGAGTAATATTACTTTCCACCCCTACATTGGCAAGAAGGTCTGCCAAATTATTTGAAATTAACTGCTCTATGGGCTCTGAGCCAATCTTCAACTAGTTCCAGTCTTTCAGCTAGTCTCAAACTGTTGCCAATTTTGCTTGAGGGAGTCCCCTACATCATTTTGTTCATCATATTTATTAATATTTGAGAGTCACCTTCAATGATGAGAGGGAAGAAGCCATGAGAGTGAGCTAAAAGGATCCTTTGCCATAACCCTTCAAGCTCTACTAAGTTATTAGAGTCCCATCCTTTAGAGCCTAGAAATGTTAGAAGGGGGACTCCTTTATGATCTCTGAAAATTCCCCCAAACCTAGCTTTACCTAGATTACCTTTTGAGGCTCCATCAAAATTTAGTTGAAACATATTCTGAGGAGGAGGGGTCCATTTCTTTGTTATTGTACTTTTTGCTACAGTTTTAGCCGAGATCTTCAAATTTTGATTCCATTGTAGATTCCAGTTGTCCCAAATAGTCTTTTCCTATGGCAGTGAGGGAAGTTCGTCGTCATGCCAAGTTTGGAGTAGAAGAGTTTCCTTGATGTTTTGACATACATTATTCCAGATGTTCTCCATAGGTGTTGATTGATTCTTGAAGATGCGTTTGTTCCTCTCCTTCCATATGGTCCACATGAGAAGGTTGGGTATAAGCTTCCATAAGGAGTTAAGAACATTGCTCTTATAAGGATTGCTTACCCAATTGCGAACAGTGGTGGGGATGTCTTCCCTGATTCTACTTTCCCTTTGGCATCGAAAACTGACTTTTTCCTAGAGCTAATGAGCCAGAGGGCATGTGTTCATGAGATGCAAGGTGGTTTCTTCTTTCTGTTTGCAATTGGGGCAAATCGAAGGTCCATGAAAGTTTCTCTTCCGCAGATTATCCCAGGTGAGGATTTTGTTCTGACAAAGCAGCCAGAGGAAAGTGGACACCTTTGGCCATAAGTTGGGAGCCCAAATAGCTGACCAAATTGGATCTTTGAATGCAGATTCTTTTATGATTATGTTGTAGGCTTCTTGCATAGTGAACATTCCCCTATCCTTATATCCCCATCTGAGTACATCCTTCTTTTTTGAATATCTTATTTTCTGATTAGAGGGTTCTGATCCCAGGGTCTATTGATCGGGTTCTAGGCCATTCCGAATGATGTGATCAAGATTAACCCATTGCTTGAATCCATGCGATAAGGTAGGTTTCCAGTATTGATTGAACTTCTTGAACCTGTAGCTTCCCAATTGGGAATTTTGTGGGGGTTAATCAAATCTTCTAGTCTATGCTGTTGCTGCCAGGAATCTTCCCAGAATCTAGCAATGGTGCCATCCCTGACCTCCCAAAAGCTATGCTTCTAAATTAGATTTTTATGTTGCTTTGCTGCATTCTAGACTAGTGAACCCAGACCGATTTTAGTGAGTCAGATAAGTTCCTCAACAGGTCTGTTATTGGCATACTTGGTTATCCATAAAGTGACCTAGGGAGTGTACGGTGCTGTGAGCCAGTTCCACTAGATGCGAGCTCCCATAACAGCATTGCTATGATGAGGGTTGTGAAGCCCAATACTACCAAAGTGCTTGGGAAGACATAATTTTTCCCATTTAACTAGAGCCCATTTGTGTTTCTGTCTTGAATTACCCCATAGAAAGGATTATTTGAGCTTTTTTATGTCTTTGAGAACCCATTTAGGCACTGCTAGGATCGAGAAGAGATACAATGGCATAGATTGAAGCACTGATTTGATTAAGACTAGGCGACTAGGCAAGTTGAGGGATCTGTGGGTCCAAGAAGAGAGACGAGCTTCTAATTTTTCAAGGAGCAAATTCCAAGAAGAGTGTTTCAGGGCTACATCAGTCAGGGGAGCCCTTAGGTAGTTGGAAGGAAGAGCAACTATTTGGAAACCCATGATTCTAGAAATTGAGGCTTGGGTAACTGCAAGGGTGTGAAAGAAGAAAATTTGGGATTTGGCTACGTTTAAAGAAGCTCCAGAGGAAGCTGAAAAATTGTTTAACAGAGATTTTAACTTACGAGCTTCTTGGACCGAAGGATGCCCATAAAGCATGTTATCATCCACAAATTGCTGATGGGTGAAGGGAGGGGAGTTGGGGAAGGAGAGGCCTTGTAGTTGCTGTGCGTGAAGTGCATCATTGATACATCTACCTAGACCTTCCGCCATGATGACAAACAGAAAGGGAGATAAGGGATCTCCTTGATGAATACCTCTTGAAGGATGAAAGGGGGAGGAAGGGATTCCATTGATAAGGATGGAGAAGAAGGTGGAAGAAATGAGACTCATAACCCATCTAACCCAAGGTGGGGAAAAACCAAAGTTAGTTAGCATTTTTTGAATGTAACTCCAGCTTAGACTATCAAAGGCTTTAGATAGATCTATCTTAAGTAACATACTTGCCTTTTATGCTGTTTCAAAGAGTGGATGATCTCATGCATTAAGATAATTCCGTCTGTGATTTGCCTACCCTCCACATACCCTGATTACTCTAGGGAGATAAGTAATGGGAGCAATGGTTTAAGCCTTGAAGCTATGACTTTGGAGACTATTTTGTAAAGGACGTTGCACAATGCTATAGGCCTACATTTATCAGGGGTTCTAGACTGCACTTCTTTAGGAATAAGGGTTATAAAAGTGGCATTCATAGATGGAAGCATCCATCGTGTGGCTTTGGATTCTTCCACTACTTGCTAGACCTCCAATTTGATCATTTCCCAAAATTTGTGAAAAAAGTTAGAGGTAAACCCGTCTGGACCTGGCACCTTTCTTTCTTTTAACTGTTGGACTGCCTTTTCCACCTCATGTAAGGTAATCGGCTTGAGGAGAAACTGATTATGTTCCTCAGTAATGATCTTAGGGATGGATTGGATTGTTTTATCAATGACCTTCGTCCGATCTATTTGAGTCTCATGATGAACCTGCTTGAAATATGTTAGAAGTTCTTATTCTATAGCTGCGTGATCCTCTACTTTTTCTCCTTGGCTGTTCTGTATATGGGTAATGGTGTTGATCATTCTCCTTTGCATCATAGAGCGGTGAAAAAACTTTGTATTTTTTTCACCTTCTTTCAGCCACCTGACCCGTGACTTTTTCTTCCAAAGAACTTCTTCTTGCTTGTCTCTTTCCAAGATTTGAGATTGCAGGTGTGTTTCCTGCTCTAAGAGCTACTCTGTTCATACTTCGATGATGATTTTCTGTTGCATTTCTGTCATTGCTTTATTTAGAGCAACTTGTACCTGGTGAATGTTCCCAAAAGTAAACTGGTTCCATTGTTTGATGTGGAATTTGAGATTTTTTAGCTTCTGTTGAAATTGGAACATTTTTTATCCCTCCAAGGGTTTGAAGCTTTTCCAGATCGTGTTGACGAAGTAGTTGAAATCGGGATGTGACAGCCAGAAGGCTTCAAAGCAAAAGGGCCGACGTGCCGTATTGCCAGGTCTAGTCCATTGGAGTGCGATTGGCCAATGATCAGAACCTGTGAGGGGCAAAACTGAAGCTGAGAGGTCTCCGCCTAAATGGATTGCATTATTAGAGAGAAGGAAACTATCTAATCATGAGGCGATTTGATGAGGGTCCTCTCTTTTATTGTTCCATGTAAAAACTCCATTATTGAAGGGAAGATCAATAAGCCAGTTGTTTTGGATGAAGTCCTTTAGATGACAACTTTCCTTATCTAGTCTAATTCTTCCTCCCCTTTTTTCCTCCAATTCGGTGATCATGTTGAAGTCTCCCCCCGTGATCTAGAGTGGGTAGATCCTTGCAGTGTTGATTATTGATAAAGTATTCAGAATGTCTATCTTCTGAATAACTTACTGAGGAAAGTAGACATTTGTCAAATTCCCATGGATATTGGTTCCTGTTATATGAAACGAAGCCTGAATGAAGTGCTTGTTTGCGTGCATGTTGGAGAGCGTGATTGTCTGTGCATTCCAGATGATTGCAAGGCCTCCTGATGCACCTAATGCATCCACTGCTATTGTAGTACAACCTGGCCAAGCTTTGGCCATGGTTTTTTCTAGAGTTGCTGAGTTACACTTGGTTTCTTGTATGAAGAAAACGCTTGGTTTTTCTTGCTGTATCATGCTTTTTATCGGATTGTACTTCCCAAAGCTGTTAAGCCCTCTAATGTTCCATGAAATGAGCTTCATGATGAGATATTAGAGAGGGTGGTATAGTACTTCGTTAGCTTGGAGTATCTTCCCAATTCCACTAGCATTTCCCCAATGCAAATGGTTCGTTGGAGATCTGTTTTTCTTCCTCTCTTCTTATTATGTTTGTTGAGGATCTTTCCATCCCATTGACTTCCAAGTTGTATTCCAAGGGTTCACTATCTCTGAGCTCTTGACAAAATTATTTCCAAGTTGTCCTGCTGTCTTTCTGGAATCTTGTCATAACTTTTTGTTTTACAGGCTTGCTCTAAGCCTAGAATATCCAAGTCTCCTATATCTATGCTTTCTGGTTCCTCTTCCATGTTCTGGGTTTCATTTCTTTCTTCTGTATTTCCCTTTGTATCCTTCAAAGTGGTTTTCTCATTATCCACCTCCATACTTTGAGTGAGCCAGGCGGGAATGTCGCTGGGAGAGGGAGAGC
The DNA here is from genome assembly GCA_000404065.3 of Pinus taeda. NCBI lineage: Eukaryota > Viridiplantae > Streptophyta > Pinopsida > Pinales > Pinaceae > Pinus > Pinus taeda. The sequence continues at coordinate 157,085 of APFE030967292.1, forward strand.
TAGGGTCGACGACTTGCTTTGATTTCTAAGGGATCTCTGTGCTGGTAGAGGCTGAGGGAGCTTTTGATTTGGATGACTCCTTAGAGAGAGTAGGGGAATCAATATTGTCCAGATCTAGCTGAGCTAGGGACTCGAAGTTGTTCCTGGTACTTGGTCTAGGGGGATTATCAGCAAAGGTCTTGGGATTAGATCCCAATTTTCTGAGATTCTTTCAACGATGGGAGACCTTGGTGAATCCATCAGTGTCTGATTTTCCAGAAGGAGGAGGGGCTATGGTTTTTAGGTTGGATGGGCAATCACGGAATAGGTGTCCAAGAGCGTGACATTTCCTACAGCGGAATGGAATATGTTCATAGTCAATAGATTGGATTTATTCAAAATTGTCATGAAAAAGACTTACCGCATCTGACAGGGCATTGTTGAGGTGCATATAGACACATATATGCGCATATGAAGTGTATCTTCTGAGCTTGGTCTCCTCTACAACCTTAACGAACTCACCAAGACCATTTCCTATATCTTGTAACAAACCCTTATCCCAGTACTCCAAAGGGAGGGAGTAAAGGCAGATCCAGACTGGTGCCCAACTGAGATCTTCTTTATTCGGGTTAAATCTCTCAACCCAATCTCTAAGATATAGGCCAACAACATTGAAGAAATACGGCCCTCCATTAATAATTCTATTTCTATCCTCCAGACAATTGAAAACCGCTGTAAGGAATCCCTTAGGACCTAGCTGCATGGGTTATATGACCTTTCGGCTTCCATTGGCTGCAATCCATCCCTGTAGTGCTTTTTTTGTGGGCCAAAAGCCAATAAAATTCCCTATCAGAGCATGATCCTTCATATATTGGATTTGTGTGTTAATCCTACAGTTGGGTAGCTCGATCTTTAGTCTCGTGGCTACAACTGGCTTGCATGTGGTGGAAGTCACTTTGGGAACTTCCTTAACTATTTCTTTATCCCCTTGAGAGTCCTGTGCTTCTTCTGTTTCCTCATGGACTGTTTGTTTGCATACTTCCTCTTGCATTAGAACCTGTTCGTTGTCATTTGGGGGAGGCTCTGCGCCCTCTGCCCGAGTTTTTCTCATGATTTGCTCCCCTCCTTTGTCTGTTATAGTTTGTCTTGTTGTTGTAAGAGTTGGTAGGCTTTACTGCAAACGCTGCAGGCCTGTCGTTGCAGTTTAGACCCACTCTGTCTTCTTTCTTATTATATAAAGAAAATATTATTACAATATTGTACTGAGTCAGAATCTTACCAATATATATACACCCACTTGTAGAAGTCTACAATCTTCTCTCGTTCTCCAACACCCACTGGAAGGGAGCTCCAACCCCCTGATATTGTTTACCAGTTCCTTTTGGAAGGGAGCATCTACCCCTTGCACAAATTCACTAGCTACCACTGGAAGGAAGCTTTGACTCCCTCACTGAAGGATCCAACCCTCATCACCTCTTGTGGACCATGTTTCATAATGTTTCATACTAGATCCACTTGACTCAAAACATCAAACTTGTAGGCCACCTTACATCATATGTTCAAACTAGACCCACTTCCACCATTAAGCCCAATACTAAGTAACAATTCTGAAATCAAATGCTAAATCAACTCATCCGATAAACATCAATAAACCAATCATTGAATCTCAATCATCTATTACAACCAACTCAAACCAATCGTAACTAGATCATACCAATGCACAATGTAACAAGTCATATTTTATTCATCACATAAACCAATTACTGTCACTGTATGCTACTTCTCTGAATAATACCCAAGTATGTATGTGTTTCTTCAGTATAAAACCTACGTAGAGATCTCAAAACACTAAACACTAAATCATACTTAGATCATTCCACCTGTCACATATCAACACAGATTATTGAACCAAACATAGATAATCATATTGTAGCATCATTATCAATAAACATACCATTTAAACCATTCAACAATGTCAGAAACCAATCATCACATAAGAGACAAAAACAATCAAAACAAAATTGATCATATGTCATCAACAATCCATACTACAAAACCATAGTATATGTACGTGACTTTAATAAACTGTATCAACGTATGTATGCACTTATCATTCACAACACCCACATACAGATCTACACAAACTAAAAACACTTTGCATAGTATATACATGACTACTCAAAAGAAGATCCGCATATGTACGTGACTAACCTGAGTAAAACTAGCATACAAATCTGAAATCACTGAATTATACTTTCGTTGCATAACACAATATCTGTCAAACCCAAATTCTCAACATACACATTGTTATAGTCACACATCATTATACCATCATCATAGATATATCCAACCATACACAAATTAAGCAATATGTATTCATTTCAAATATATAAATCTGATCCATCTCCATGTTCCCTGGTGCACACCTATTCCAGACCAAATCATTCATAAACAATTGATCACTTGCACACATAACTCTTTGATCTGCATCTTCGTATATAACATTAGCCTTAGACAATACCTTAGGCCAATCCCTTAGTAATGCCTTTGTTATTCTTTAATGGGATCTAATAACCATTTTCGCACTTCATTACTATGGGCTAATATCATGGTAAAGACCTCTGGTATTCAAGTTACGATGGTGCAGATTTTGTACGTGACTTTTCTTCACAATACTCATGTATGTACGCGACCTTGCTTCTCAGGAGCTGCGTATACTTTCTCAAACTTTACCTTTACCATCCATCTGCCTTTGAACTGAAATTCCTTTTTCCATCACCTCTATAGCAATTGTTCCAATCTGCATAATCATCCTATTATCATAATGTTGGCATCTTTATCAAGTAGGTTTCCATCAAAGACAACACATTATCCATAATGCCAACACCCTTCTCAACCACATGATACTTCTAGTGCTTCTCTGAATGTAGCTTCCAATATTCATCTTTGGCATTCCCTTTACAATTTTAGTAATTATAGAATGGAACATCCTTCTCCTTATTATTTTTATGATTGGTCTATTGTTGTTTAGATGAACTAGATTTGGCCACTTGCTACAGAATCCCGTTGAATGTTTTTTTTGCACCATATTTGACAATAGTCTTCTTCTCTTCTAGGATTTGCACCAATGAAATTATTAGGCTTATTCCAACTACCTTTCTACTAGATTAGCCTTTCAAAAGGCATCTTCTAAAATGTTGATCTTGAACATCTCAACTCTTTCCAACTTGGTGTAAATAACCCAACAATGAACTTCGTGAAAAGTTTGGTTTCTTCATCATTCACACTAAGAGGGATAGCGAAGTGCTTGAATTCTTGGATATAGGCATTTGTAGTTTTATTGGTCTTCCATTACAATAATTTCCATTGTTGTTGTTGTTTCTTCCAATAATTTGTCTTTTATTGAGAACTTGAATTTATTTTGTATCAAATTATGTCTGACACTTTGATTCTAATAGGATTTACACAAATTCCTTGGGAAAAGAAAATCTTCTCAACACACATGCATAACTTTATGAAGGAAACCAATCTCCATCTGTGAATTATTGTACTTCATAGAATAAATCAAACTACCTCAATCAATCACCTAATCACAAATTATCTATTTGCTTATCTAGGATGCAAACTATACTTTGGTTTCTACCTTCAAGGAAGAACCCAAATTAGGCAATGACCCTCCTTGGTAACTGTTCAAACCCTAGCCTAATTTTTTTTCTTAGGAAAGTCTAGATGGACGCCTATATATTTGTTGTAGAATTTTTCAAGTTCTTCAACAAATGGGTGATATTTATTAATTAATCATCCATGGACCTAACCTTGAAATTCAAACTAATAACTTTAGGGTTGAACAAACCTTTACAAATTTGCAAACTAGCCTAGAACCATTTGAACTCAGGATCTGTCAAGCGTCGAGAGAGATCAAATCTCTGAAGGTACAAACCTCTTTTTTGAACACAAAGCTTGAGGAAAGGTTTTCACCATGAGAGATTTGATCCCTCTCGGTGCTTGATACACTGGAGTTAAGATCAATCTAGGTTTGTGATATATAATATATATTATATATATATATATATTATATATATATATATTATAAAAAAATAATTATATATATATATATATAATATATATATTATATATATATATATACATATATACACCATTGGAAAAACCATGAGTTGTCAAAACTTGGAGCTCAAAAACCACCAATGGTAAATTGACTCTATAGCCTTACATTTACCTAAACTACCATAACAATATTTATAAGCATTATTTTGTTATAATTTTTTTAATTTTTATTTAATTTTTTAATTTTTATTTGACTGAGTAAAAATGTTTAGATAGCATAACATAACTGAACATTACGACATCTTTTCCATACTAGGTAGGAAATCACCTCTATGGTGAAGTAAAATTCCAAGTACGGACACAAACAATTCCTTAGGTTGTAACCAATTAAGAGGGCCTACCTCTTAGTACGCATATCCCATTTGGTGATGACCTTGCTTGCTCGCTCCACCTATCTCCCATTTCCTTCTTCAAACACCTGAAACAAGTAAACAATAGTAAACAACAATTGTGATAATAGACAAATTGTAATTCAACTTACTTAACAAGTCAAGAAACATAAGCCATAAACATGTGAGATGACATATTATGTAGGAAACCAATTGGTAGCTGCATATATATTAAATCAAGAAGAGATTACAACCATTGTCTTGATGTTGTTGTTCTCCTTTGACAAATCCAAGTTCCCACACACTTTCGTTAGCATTCCATGATGGCCTCAACAATGATAGTTTTAAGGCTCTTCCCTTTAGTCTTCACACTAAACCAAATCCACACTTCTCCCTCACACACAACTAGAGAGATACAACTATGAATAGCTTGTTGATTACTCCAAACTTAATTAGCACTAGCACACCAAAACTAACACTAGCTTGTGCTTGGGAAAAAGGGAGGTTTATATAGCATGAATGGATGGGAGATAGTACCTCTTCTCATGGGAGAAGGTCTTATCTCTTGAGGTAGTTCCATCCTAACAAGGGAAAGGAGTCCAAACTCACATCCTTGACTCCATCCGTCCCAACCATTTACCAGACTTCCGTTACAAAGCTTCTAGAGCTGGAAGCCTCAGTTCCTTATATAAAAAACTTTCCAAAAGAGGATTGACACGACTGGAACAAGGCTCGGTCGCTGTAGTTAGCGCTAGGGATAGTTTTAATCCCCACATATCGGCACGAGGAGGACACTGGTCATTAGCACCAATCTTGTAAACTTGGAGAAATAGAAGGTTTTTGGAAAATTATGCAAAAGGGAATTTTTTTGCTCATGAAGAGAGATACAATGGGAGTTTCTTCATGAAGGGGAAGCATTTAGGGTTCACTATATAGGTCCTCCAAGATAATGGAATGGGGAGTACAGGGACAATGACAAAATGTTACGTAACAGATGCCCCCTAAAGCGTGAAGGCCGAACTAGAGTGAGGGGTGAAAATGTTTTATGAATCAGTGCGGGGCACGAGAGTTTGTCTTTGGAAAACTGCAAGCAAGTACATATACATATACATTACTGGAAACTCTTGAAAATGATACATGAATCGTGGTATGGATGCATCCATCCAAAGAATGATCATGTAAATGGATCCAAGTATGGGTGCAACCATCCGATAAAGAGGATCATATCAAAACCAAGGTATGTTCGCAGCCATTGAATAATGAGAATGATCACATATGACAATTCATGGTATGGTCACAGCCACCCATCTGAAAGAGACATGCATATCAACATAATCATGTCACACCACTTTGCAACATGGACTGTTGTAATATGAACCCAGGCTCTTGCGCTCCGACACAACCTAATCAAAGTACAAATTCTAACATGTGAATAGATGTGTTTACATCGAACATGCTAGAAAGTCGCTTGATTACCAGCCGATGATGTGAATTGTTAACAAGCGCGAGAGAAACCATCAATAATGACAATGGTCCTCAAGGTACTATCAACACAATTCACAAAATGTGAATAAAGGAATTGAAGTCGAACACTCGTGAAGTCACCTGATCAAAAGACAATGATGTGAACTTGTTGTCGAGTGCGAAGAACTTGCCATTAGGGCATGCAAGCTCTAAGGTACTGGAAGGGAGTCTCTCAGTCAACTTTCTGGATAATGAGATGAAGTTGATAGGAAGTGACCATGTTGAAGGAGGGCCATAATATATCCCACATAATCGACACGAGACAAAGGGATGCAAAATGATTTTGGATGATACAAAGAACCAGGGGTAAGTGTAACTGCAAAAGGACAACTCTTGAACATATCGACGACACGACTGAAAGTTAGGCAGCTTTTGGATCCATAGGATCAGTGGTCATAATGACGTGGCAAAGATCAAATGGAAGCAAAAAATAAATGGCCCAACCTAGGAAGGTCGAAGATGGAGTGAGGATATCCCAACCCGACACGAAGCAAAAAGTGTCATGTTCAAGAGTGAGATACTGACACAACTGATCAAATTTCCAAATTCCCCCCCACCATTTCTGGAAGGTACCCCAATTATTTTTTAATCGCAATCTTGAAGGGGATAGCATATGCTTGCACTGTAAGTCCATCCTTCGGATGCATCTGGCCTAGTAAGTTTAACGAGCCCTAAGAAGGAGAAACTCATGTTCGTCATGGTGACAAATCCAATGTCATTTAATATTTTAACGAGTCCAACAAAGGTGTAACTCGGTATGTTTTTCATGTTTAGAGAGTTTGAAAAAGACACGGAAAAGAAGACTCCACACGGTCCCTTTTCATACATTTGTGTCTCTCAAGCCCGAAAAGGTAGAAAACAATAATTTAGAGAATCGCTTGACCATTTCAGTCGAGTATCTTTTTCATAAATAGTGCATCCCAAACTGAAAAAGGGGTAAATGTATATTGGGCGTACGATGTTTCGCATCCGTTGACAATTTCAAAATGACAAGAGCTTGGAAATATTTTCGTGTTTAAAGGGTCGGAAAAGAGCTTGAAAGCAGACCCCCCATTTTATTCTCTTTTACTAGTCAAAAGGGAAAAATACTCGGCAGTCTTTTCATTTGAGTTTTACAATCCAAGAAAAGAGCTTAAACGAGACTCATCCTAGAGGAATGAGTGGTATAAAGGGTAGCAATTGATTCCAAGTATGATGGAACTTCTCAAAAACTAAGAGGTCAAGAGGCTGGCTAACAAAACCACTCATCGTTGCGGTTCCTCAGAAAAGAAAAAACAACCAAGTGAAAGCATATGATTGACAAAAGAGATGGTGGTGATGGAATAAAACAACCAAGGCTCATCTAGCAGAAATAATTTGATTAAAATGGAAATCACGAGATGTAAATCAGGCATGGGTTCATTTTTACACAAGCTTGAACCAAAGAGAACTCTGCTTGGATTTAGTTTCATGTTTACACAAGCTTGAAATGAAAAACTATGCTTGAGATAAGTTTGCATGCCCCTAGCATAATGACTCAATTCGAGGTACATGCCCCCCAAGATTCATTTCATTCAACTAGGTGAATGGAATGAAGGTTCACTTTCGAGATCCAAGAAATACTCGACTGGGATTTTATGAGATCTTAATCAAAGACTCGATTTGGAAAAGGGAGGTGCTTCATTTTTTTAAGGAGGTTGACAAAGTAAAAGAACTATCCTTGAGACCCTTGTTTCTTTATTTAACGAGGTTGTCACAAGACAAGGAGCCATCCTCATGACTCCTTGTTTCATTTTTTAACGATATTGACACAAGACCAGGAACTATCCTCACATTCCTTGTTTCATTTTTTAACAAGGTTAACACAAGAGCAAGAACTATCTTCACACATTGTTTTATTTTTTAATGAGGTTGACACAAGAAAAAGAATTATCCTCGTGAATCTGATCATGGACCATATGAGAACATGGATCCCAAGAGGTATTCAGAAGATGGAAGAACCACGCTCTGGGAAGAATACATGTCATTTGGTACCAAAGACAGATCGGGTTCTAATGCCCCCAGTACATAATGTACGATACCATCTGTGTGATCATCAGCAGATGTGGAGACGGAATGGGTAGCCACATAATTGACTTGTCATGGGAAGGTACTACTTGCAAACAAGATCCGATAGGAGACGATGGTTGTAAAGGAGGCGCCTGGTGACCAATGAATGACAATTGATCAATGGTCACTATTTTCCCTTCATGTGGAAAACAAACCACACGGAAAAGTGAAGAAACAAGAGCTCCCATGACATAAAACATAGTCGCGTCTAAGGAGAAGATTGAAATCTAAAGGACCTTGGACTACTATCACGTCTATATAGACAGTGTTCCCTTCCAAAGTAATAGGGAAGTTCGGAAGGACCCCCAAGGGTTGACTGGTTCCTCTGTTGAAATCCAAAAAATTCTGAGTGATAGGCACAAGCTGTGGGGAGCCCAAAGCTTTCCAAGTAGTAGAATACATGATGTTAATAGATGCAGCTTCATCTAATATAGTGCCATGTAATACCATATCATAGGCTTGTACTGTGATCTGGAAAGGCACATAAGATTGGAGGCGGAAAGCAGTCAATGGACCCCAATCAAAAGAGACGACATAACTACTTGGTGGGGGTATCATATGATTGCCCCCATGTTGTACAGGAATAGGAGAAGGACTCTCCTGAACAACTAGGATGGGAGGGTCATGCTTCGATTCATGATAATTTGAGGAGATGAGAAGAACATGAGCAGTATGATCACCACTCTCTCCCGGAACAAAGTGAGAAACTGGTGGCGGAACCAAGTCGACACTCTTTTTGACCAATGGTTGGTCAGGAACAAACACAAGAGAGTATCACTCAGGAAGAGCAGGATGGGCAAGAGATGAACCTAAATCAATCTCTTGACCAACCGGAAGAGGATCAAAAGAAAGCCTATGATAACCAATATGAAGTTGGGATTGAGGCGCTGCAAGGTTTTCTGAAACTTTGGAAGCTTTATCTATAAGAGGACAAAGGTGAAGAAAATGCTCTCCTTCACATAACCTACAAGGGAATCTAATATTTCCCTTCTTCTTACCATCATTAGCTGAAGGCGTAACATTGACATGATCTCAAAAGGTCGATAGGGATGGTTGATTTAGGTTTTGAGACCATACCTTTAAGACTCTGGGAATGCTAGGATAGTCTCGAAGGAGATGGTCACCCTTACACAGCTTACAAGGGAATATGACCTTCCATGGAGGATTAGAAGATTTGTCTACAGGAAGTGCATTTGGAGTAACAGCCACATGGTTGGCCTCTTGCTTATCTGACTTCTTCTTCTTTGTCTTAGCCTCCTGATTACTAGATTTCAAACTTTCACCAGGCGAAGTAGAAGAGGAAGAGGAAGAAATAAGGGAATAAGGGGAGAGGTCAACCTTAGAATCAATGTGATGTGATTCAAATGAAGGAGATGGCGAGGCAGGAGTTGGGACTCTCGGGATCACCGAGGTCGAAAATAACTAGACAGGTAAACCAATGGTTAACCCAAGGAGGGACAACGTTGCCATATAAGGAGCACAAACATTTCCAAAAGAAGGAAAAGGACCAAGATTCCCATATGAGGGGAACCCTTGACTGGTAGACTCTAGGAATGTTGCCATTGGAATTGACCCTAAAGAATCACTAAGGACGATAACTTTAACGAGGAATATTTTGTGGGCAGTTAATTTTAAGACACTGAAACAAAACTTTACCTTTTCATATTCTAAGAGTCGAGAAAAGGACAAAAGGTGACTCTAGTCGCTCTCAGAATTAACGAGCTCAAAAGGACAAGTGCTCGATGACCTTTTCAAATTTAAAGAGTCAATAAAGATAAAAAATGACTACTCGGGGTATTCTAGGAAAAAGAATTACCAGGTAACCTTGAACTGCAGAATACCTCCCGGTGAACCAAGAAGTACGGGCAGACAATCTCCCCAAATGTTGTGTTAGGTGTATCATGTTTACAAGGCAACAGACTCGGCTTTCTATGGATAAATGATTGTAGCCTAATGAGCTCTCCCTTTATATACTTGATAGTATGGGGAACACAAGTCCATACTAGTGTTGTCTAGTGCCGAAGCAAACGACAACTGTTAGGTTTTAAGATGTTGGAACATGTCTCTAGCCTAGACCTCTAAATGTGAGCGTTAAGTTTCAATGCTTCCTTAGGTTAATTTGATAAATTTTAACGGTTGATCTTGAATTAGGTATCTATTTCAAGGCCCTACCACTGTCATCTAACAAAACTCCTACATGTAGCTATATGAGAAAAGAGAATTTTCTTCAATGAAATTTAACACTAATTGAGGGATAGAGAACACACAATCAATGCAACAATCAAATAATGAAAACTTTCACTAATACATGTCCTAAATGCACTTAATCTTCCCTTAACAACAAAATAAGTTTCATTTCATTTCCAATGCTTATGATGATGCGATTCTAGCTTCTCAATACTACTACTAATGCAATATTTTCGCTTAATTAAACTAGAATGATGTTTTTCTTTTCATAAAATGCAAAATGAATCTTTCACATAAAGCACTTTAATGAAAATTTTGACAATTCTGAACAAACAAGCATCGATCAAATCCAAAGCATGATAAATGAAACTAAAAGCAACTTCTTCCCTAAATCGAACAATCCAAACACATAAATGCTTAAATCGACAAACAAAGCAATGTAATTTATGCTTGGAATGAGAAAATAGGCACTCGAAATAAGAGAACAAATGAGACTCTTTCACTCATTCAATTGAAAATGAAACAATGAAGATGTTGCGACTGAAAGATGGATTAAATGAAGCATCAAACTAGCAGCTTGACACAATGAGTAAACAAACAAATGAACGGTAATCGACATAGATGCCCTAGAGTCATAGAAACCATCCAAAAACTCAAAAAATCAAGCAATGAAACTTCAAGCCAATCAATCAATCAATCAAAATCAGCAAACAAAGCATCCTAGTCACTTTTGGCGGAAGAAGAGAGTCTGAGGGTCAAGACACACTAGCATTGGAATGGTGAGAAATTCTGATTTTTTCTTAACACAGAGATTAGAGTGATTGCCTAACTGACATCTAATGCCAATAAGCATGACTGACTAGTACTACAACTAGCATTGATGGCTCGATCGGCGCAACTGCCTAATTGACAACTAGCGCTAATTGAGGGATTCAAAGAAAAATAAAAATGAACTTCACACAGGGCCAAACTTAACACATCAGAGGGTGGGCTAAACCAAGCAAGCACACAAACCAAGCTAAATGAAGCTTTCTAGTCAGGGAGAACACATTCAGAACAAGCTAATAGGAAGAAATCAAGAGAGCAAGACAAACTGGTTGAGATCTAGGGTGAGCCCTAATCTTCACCTACAGGCATCAACATGATTGCCTCACTGACAACAAGTGCCAAAAGGGGGTCGCCATGACTGTTTTTGAGTATATCGCACTGATCAGTGCGACTATCAGTGAGATAAGCACGCTAACCGAGGATGCAAGGAAAAAATAAAAAAATTTCAAAGGCTGAGACCAGACTTGTTACTGTAAATTCCAAACCCAAAGCAGTGAACAAGGCAAAGCAGACAAAACTAAAGGGAAATGGTGATACTAGAAAGGTTCACACAAAACCATAAAATGGCAATCAATCAAACAAAAGGATTGGCTCCCCAGTAGGGTCACCAATTTGTGGTGAAGTAAACTTCTAAGTGTAGACACAAACAATTCCTCTAGCCCAATAGTGGGTTTAGCCACAAACAAGACATTCTATGGAAGATTTCCTTAGGTTAGAACCAATTAAGAGGCCTACCTCTTAGTACACTTATCCCATTTGGTAATGACCTTGCTTGCTCACTCCAGCTATCTCCTGTTTGCTTTTTCGAACACATAAAACAAGTAAACAATAGCAAATAATAACCATGATAATAGACAAATTATAATTCAACCTACTTAACAAGTCAAGAAACATTAAGCCATAAACACGTGAGATGACATATTATGTAGGAAATCAATCGATAGTTGCATATATATTAAATCAAGAAGAGATTACAACCATTGTCTTGACGTTGTTGTTCTCCTCCGACAAATCTGAGTTCCCACACACTTCCATTAGCGTTCCATGATGGCCTCAAGAATGATAGTTTTAAGGCTCTTCCCTTTAGTCTTCACACTAAACCAAATTCACACCTCTCCCTCACACACAACTAGAGAGATACAACTACGAATAACTTGTTGATTACTCCAAAGTTAATTAGCACTAGCACACCAACACTAACACTAGCTTTTGCTTGGGAAAAAGGGAGGTTTGTATAGCATGAAAGGATGGGAGATGGTTTCTCTTCTTATGGGATAAGGTCTTATCTCTTGAGGTAGTTCCATTCTAATAGGGGAAAGGAGCCCAAACTCACATCCTCGACTCCATCCGACCCAACCATTTACCAAAATTCCATTACAAAGCTTCTAGAGCTAGAAGCTTCGGCTCCTTATTTAAAAACTTTCCAAAAGAAGATCAACGAGATTGGAACAAGGCTCAATCATTCCGGTTAGCACTAGGGATAGTTTTAATCCTTGCATATCAGCATGAGGAGGACACTAGTCATTAGCACCGGTCTTGTAAACTGGGAAAAACAAAAGATTTATGGAAAATGATGCAAAAGGGAATTGTTCTGCTCATGAAGAGGGACACAATGGGAGTTTCTTCATGAAGGGGAAGCATGTAGGGTTCACTGTAGAGGTCCTCCAGGATCATGGAACGGGGAGTACAGGGACAGTGACAAAATGTTGTGTAACACCTAACCTTCAAATTCAAACTTATAACTTTAAGGTTGAACAAACCTTTACAAATTTCCAAACCAGCCTAGAACCATTTGAACTCAAGATCTATTAAGAGTCGAGAGAGATCATATCTCTCAAGGTACAAACCTATTTTTTGAACGCAAAGCTTGAGGAAAGTTTTTCACCACAAGAGATTTGATCCCTCTCAGTTCTTGATAGACTGGAGTTAAGATGAATCTAGCGTTGTGATATATATATATATATATATATATATACACACACACACACACCATTGGAAAAATCATGAGTTGTCAAAAATTGGAGCTCAAAAACCACCAATGGTAAATTGACTCTATAGCCTTACATTTACCTAAACTACCATAACAATGTTTATAAACATTAGTTTGGTATAATTTTTTAATTTTTATTTGACTAATTAAAAATGTTTAGATAGCATAACATAATTGAACATTACAACATCTTTTCCATACTAAGCAGGAGAGCACCTCTTGATGCAAATTATCTTCATATTTGAAAGCAAGTATTAACCATACGTGTGTAATAAATTAATGAGACGCAAAATGATGCTCTAACAACAACTTAATCCAATCAAGACAAAGAGCATGCTTAACAAAAATAAACACAACAAAATCAACAAATAATGATGAAGTTCAATTCATATACATAAAAAATGAATAATAATTTGACAATAAAAATGATTTTGATTTCCTGCTCGATGGGGGTTCTATCTCTGTGAAGGTTGGGAGTTGTGCTAAGCGAGCAAAAGCACCAGTGGAGGAAGGATTTCAAGTCGACACAAATGGTTCAAGTATTACATATGCCGCAACATGGGTGTCCTTATGGTGATGTTCAGTTTTGGATGTGGAGAAGTCAAGCATTACAGTGTGCACAAAATCTCGCCCAAAGGAAGTTATGGAATGTTGAATTGGGAGGCAAGGTGCATCCCTGTTAGCAATTGTAGAGGAAGATGCATGCAAAAGCTCGCTAGAGGCATGTCCACTCCTCATCCCCCTTAGTAATCTCTCTGGCGCCCGCTAGAGTCTCAAGGTAACACATTATATCTATGGTGTCGGGTGTGGTGTGGAAGTTTACTTTGGCTATTGCATGTTGATCATTTTGTTCCCTTTGTTGTGTTAAATAGTGGTTTAAGAAGGCGCAAAGGACCATCAAGTTGGTTGCGTTAGAGAAGAGGGTAGTGCCATTGCTATGAGCTCGACTCCTCACCCTCATTCTTGTTTCTGCTTTGCTATTATGTTATTGCGATTGTCGAAAGTGCATAGGTGATTTCATTTGGTAGGCTTCATGGATCCTATTAGGGTGGTTTGGTTTCTTTGTGTGGAATTCAGGTGTGTCGATTATAATTGCCGGGGTACAATGTGGTTTGGTGGAGGTCTGCAACAACAAACTACAATTTTCTTACCTTTAGCCAAGCCCTTTTCAATGGGGTGAGAACCCTACGAGTGTATAGGACAAGCTTGGCAGGGGTGGGCAGAGGCATAGTTTTCTTTCACTTATCGCTGGTGTGGTGATGATGGGGAGGTGGACCACTCCAGTAGGCGACACCATCTTTTATCAAAATCAGGGGTGCAGTGGGATCCTAAGTACTTTGTGACCTCTGGTGGTTATTCCTGGACTTTCTTCTACATGGCCCCTAGACGAAGCTCTTGTTTGACCCTCAATGACAACACCAAGGACCTTGAGGCAGCCCCAAGAGGGCGACATCAGGGCAAGGCACCTCAATTTGCAGGTTCAATAAGGAATGGGGACATGCGTGCCCCATGCTCTCGCAAAGGCCATGACTGTCGTAGAGAACGGGTGGCAAACCTTCTCATGCTACTCCAACTCATTTGTGACAGTATGTCAAATCTCAGCTTGAGACCTTTGACAAGAATCACCGCGAATAGCAAGTGGCCCTGGTGACAGTTCTGACCTAGATTTAGTACTTTCAGTGTCACCTGGGGGAACATGTCGTGGTAGTGAGGTGTGGGCATAACCACATCTTAAAAAAAACTGGAACAATTAGAAGCTAAGCTGGTCCACCTGGAACAACATATCGACTGCTCATTCCACCCTCTCCCCCTACCGGGGATTGGGCCAGATAACCCTACTTCTATCACTTCTGATGATTAATCATGTTCTTTAGTGTTTGTTGGTTTTAATAGTTTTTTGGCATCCCTAACCTCTGAGGCTACGGTCGGCTAGCTTAGGTATTTTGTGAAATGTATATCTTGACCAATTAGCTTAAGTCAACAAACCCGATCAGAGTGAAACCAATCTATATAAATATCGATATTTACAATTAATAAAAAATAAAAAATAAAAACATATAACAAAATTCTTAACCAAAAAAATATTCAAATATTCAAAATTCTATTCTACAAAACTTAATCATAGATTTTGCCTAACAAAAAAACCAACACAAACTTCTAACTCCAAAATTTTACTTAAAAAACTAAATATACAACCACATAAATTAACAACGTGAAACAAAACGTTCCAAAACCCAAAAAACTTAATCAACGAACTTGACCAAACGAAAACCAACTCCATAAAAGAGACACATTTATAATATTAATGGTTTGTTCCTCATTTATTAGTTTGTGCAATTTACAAGTGCGTAACAAGATGAGCAACAAAGTAAAGGAGTTGTTTATAATGCGATTTTTTGGAGATTTCGGTGACGGAATCTAGCGGAAGAAATGAGGTTAAATCTTGATTTTTAGCAGTTAAAATGGTTTTTTAACTTCATATTTGGATTCAGCACCCTGAAAAACCCTTGGGAGCCATTGATTGTGCAGAAACTAGCTATGAAACTTGGGATTCCAATGAATTGCTGCCGGATCTTAACCGGAAATATCCACCAGAAAAACTTTCAAAAAATCGCCTTATAGACTACTGCCATAGTAAAAACGGGGCTGTGTTAGTTGCTATTCTCCCCACGATTGTTCACCGTCTATTTGAACTCGGGGTGCACACATGCACCGATTCCTATGCTTATGCAGCTTTAAGACTCACGTGAATCTTTTCTTAGCGCAAAGTCTCTATGCACCGATTCCTATGCTTATGCAGCTTTAAGACTCACGTGAATCTTTTCTTAGCGCAAAGTCTCTATGCATCGTTGCACAACAACTCACTATTGAGCATAGCATAACTACTACCATTATGTGTGCTCAAATCATTAAGGCGGAACAATATTTCTGCACAAACCTCCATCGCTTAGTTATAGTTTCAAATTTATCATTTATTTTTAGTTCATAGTTATTTTTGACAATATCCATGTGTTGTTCCTCGCATATGGATCCTAACTTTTCTGAAAATTTATTGTATCAACAAATATTCCCTATTCCTAATGGATCTCAACTATTCCCTATTTCCAATGGATCCCAACTTTTCTTAAAATTTAGTATATCAATAACTATTCCCATACAATTTAGATCTACGCACATTTATAAATTAATGTCAAAATAGAAATATGAAAAAAAAAAACACTATTTTGAAAATTTAGTGTATTAACAACTATTCCCATGCAACTTAGATCTACGCATATTTAAACGTTAATGTCAAAATAGAAATATGAATTAGGAACGCTAGTGAGGACAACCATGAGCTAGCGTTGAGACGTTTGTCGCCAAGAAGGACAAGAGACATACAAGTGTCGTCAAGAAGGACAAGAGACATACAAGTGCCTGACTGGGTGGCTAAGTGTCAAATGAGAATATACAAGTGTCAAGCCGAAGAGTCACAAAACATGTAAGGAAGGAGGAGATGAGAGAGTGGAGATGATAGTCTATTGATATGTGTAATGTACCATTAATTTTCTCTAATGAAAATATCTCCATGCCCTCTGCCTGTTTTCCACCTGATTCGGATTTTGTAGTACTTGGGACCCAAATGCTTTATATTTGACTAATTGAGTTACAATGTGCCCTAACAAGTTCAACAGAACCAGGCTGGGCAGCAGGAAAGTCAATGAGCTGTTTTTCTACTTACAGGTATATTTAAATATATTTAGATGTAAACATCCTTGTTACTCAAGGAAAAAACATTTCTGATGTTGTTTATTTGAATCCTCATATGATAGTTGCTGTTTTGCATCTGTAGATGAAAATCCCTGCTACCATGAGCTAATAATTTATCGTTGCCAGTTATCATTCCATGCCAAAACTCTGAACTCCATGTTGCAAGACAGATTTTTTTTTTATCTTCTGCCTCATCAGTCTTGGTTCCTGTTGGACATGGATATGAACCAGAAACTTTCTCTAGCTTTACATAGGAATGTTTCACCTTGAGTTCGTAGGCATTCCCACTTTAGAACTTGACACAAATCCTTTGGAGCTTGCCATTGCAGTCAGTTCTAGCTGATGACATATGTGACAACCCAATGGCACAGCGGCATCTCTCAAGGCATCTCAAAAACAAAATGCGTGCTCTTGTACATTGGCAGTTAGGCTAGCTGGGGAATAGTCACTAACCCAACCCTTTGAACTTTTCCCTAATGAAAAATTGATATTTATACTCCCACCCACTCTAAGGTTCAAAGCTCAAACCTCACTAAAGTGCTCTAGATGTCAGACAACAGCTAACACTACACTCTTGAATAAATCTGCTCTACTCAAGTTTCCTGATAATAGAATATTTCTTGGCAGTAGAATGGGTTCTCTTATACCTCATTAGTATCTCAACATATTTCTGACATATTATGTTCATTTATAGCCGCGTAAATAAAACTTGGGTATGCTGGAAGGTTCAATAAAGATAAATCTTCCAGAGAATCTTCGTGGCATGAAGCTTTAATTTGTATTATCGACAATCCCCAACCTCATTACATTTCCAGCAAATAAAAAAAGAAAAAAAATCTTTAAGATATTTTAACCCAAAGACTGCAGTATAGCTCCAAACAAGTGCCCTAAAAGTGCCGAGGATCTTGATATTGGAATGAAGGCTATCTGTGATAGACCGTTGCTCAGCCTTTACAGCTAAATTCCAGATGTCCCTTGCATGTAGGGTGGTATATACTCGTTGATGTTATAAGCGCTTTAAAATCTGATCTCAAGACCTAGAATTTTGGATTAGGTAGAGGCTCCTCTGTTATGAACCTAATTTTTGGAAGTTTAATTCTTGTGTTGCAATATTCCCGTATTGTATTTGCAGGAGGATGATTATTGGGAGTATTAGGATGCAGAGTGAACATTGATGACCTCATTAAAATTATTGATAAAGGTCAATCCATTATGGTGGATATATTAAATATATATATATATATAATATAGATATTTGTCCTTCAAGCACGTTCTCTGTGGGAGTTCCACGTCTTGAATCATAAAACGTACAAATACGGGAGCCAGTATTTTTCTACAATGAAACTAAAATCAAAACAAAGGCCTAATCATTCCGTTTAGGTACCAGGGCCACTTTCCAGTAATGGATGGATAATCTCAATTCAAACAAATCTGGATAACATCTTCATAGTTCCTTACAAGCTGCCGTGGTGGATTAAGGGCTAATGAGGACAACTGCACTGCCCCGTATAAGAAAACTTCAATTATTGGTTTGTGTGTGATAAATTAAAGTACATTGCAGTGGTTTGATTAAAGTAGAATGTCTGAAACTGTATAGTTTGGCAAAAATTCAGTCCATTTGACACATTTTATTTTGCAGAATACATTGCAAAACCAGGAATTCATTGATAGCTTTAGACTAATTAATCTACCACTGCATAATGGCCTTCATTAAAAGTATATAGCCTTTTGCAAGACATTTTAAAGCTTAAAATAGTATAGTTCAAATAAGTAGAAAGAGCTTAGATAATCAATTTAAGATAATGCAATGCAAAATACTCCTAATTTGAGGCTAAATACAGCTATTTTAACTCGCTAATTTCTAAGAACTCACAGAATAACTAAACTATGAACATAAAAACTTCTGAAGTAGGTTTTATTATTTGAAGAAGATACTGAAATATGTAAAAAGAGTAAATTCAGTCCAATTTTTTACCAACATCTTGTGTGAAACATAATTGAATGCCTTTCAGAGATTAGGTTGATGTATACACCTGTTTAAACGTGGCTGTTAATCTGTTTGTGAAAAGCGATCCTCGGTGTGATTAAACTCTCTGGTTTTATCTTTAGAAATTAAACAGCCAGGGCCAGTACATTTCTGAAAAATCTATTTCAGAAAAGAATTCTGTTAGAAGTTCCAGCAGGAAACCCACCTAATAGACCTCCATGAAATTTATGGCTAAAACACAACTTTTCATTCTTATGAAAGAGACCTCTAATCTCAACATCATCCAAAAGAGAAAATGGGAAAGACCACTTACTGTGTGTGCATCATTCTTAGGTCTCTATTTATTAGTCTCTCATTTATATTTTTATTTATCTACCAACTTGTTCATTTTTCTTTTGCTGCTTTTTGTGCTAATGTGTTGTAAATAAGCATCTTCAATTTTGAGTCAATGCCAACCTTCATTCATATCTAGGTGTGTTTGACATTTTCATCACTTGTAAAGTTTTGACATTGGTATTGTTGTCTTCTTGGCTACAGGGAGTAGGCACTAGGATCTAGAGTTGAATCTCAGAAACTACATCAGCTAGGATTAAGCAAGTAAAACTGCCATTGAAAGGTAAGGGAATCGAGTATTCATTTAACTATATTTGTTTGAAAGTATTTTTGACTTTTTGAAACTACATCAGCTAGGATTAAGCAAGTAAAACTGTCATTGAAAGGTAAGGGAATCGAGTATTCATTTAACTATATTTGTTTGAAAGTATTTTTGACTTTTTGCATATGTTATGGGTTCATTTTATTTAAATTCTATAAAATTCTTTATTGAACAGCTAATGAATTATATTTCATATTTTATTTTGCACCAACAACCATTAATAGTTCTATTTTGAAGGTCATGTTTTAACATTTGTACTGAAATGATGATTTATAAATGTATTTCTATGCTAGGTTAAGACCTTGAGGTAGGCATCCAAATAATCCCCCTTAGTCACTCTCATTTAGTCACTCTCATTTAAAGTAATGAGCTTAAATGAGCTAGAAAAAAGGATAAAAAAAGAAAAATAATTGTCACAAATGTGGAAAACACTGGATGCCAAGCCATAAATGTGAAGACGCATCCCTGTGCTACTATAAAATAGTAGATGGGAAGCAAATTGAAGTACAAGAACGTGATGTAGCAATCGTTCTCACACAATGAAGATTCAGATTTTGAGGAATCATCATTAGCTGCAATTTCATGTGACTGGAAAACCCTTGATGAAAATAGTAACTCTTTTAGAGATCAAGAACAACAAGCAACTACAAAATGTCTTCCACCACATCTTTGGAAGAAGAGCCAATTTCCAAGAAGGAACATTAAGTTTACTACACCCTCAAGTTTCAACAAACATGAGGACAAGAACACTTCCTAAAACCCTAAAGCTCAAGGGACTCATAAAAGGCAGAAATGTCAATATACTAATAGATTCTGATAGTACTCACAATCGTATAAACATTGAACTTGCTAAACAACTTGGTATTTGTATATGCCCAATCAAGGACCTGACCATGTCTATCGCTACTTGAAAAAAATTCAAGGAAATATGAGAATGTCATAAAGTTTCAATCCAAATACAAGAACTGGAGCTACAAACAGATTTATTGCCCTACCACTCAAAGAAATGGATGTAACCAGTGGTGAAGAGTGAAGGGGACAAAGTTTAGACTTGAGAATTTGCGAACCACTTTGCTTCTCTCAATTCTCGATAAAAGCAGTTGATCAACTGGTGAAACAATGACATAAGAGTATTCACGTGTCTATCAGGTAGCCAAGGAAGGCCAATCTCAAAAATACACGTGCATGATTATCAATGTAACTTGGATTTAGGATGACTATGGGTGTGACAATACTCTTGGCCTTCTACTGGCACAGACAAAGAAAAGCAGAAAATAGCCACGACAAAAAACCAAACAGAAAATCACATATTGCTATTATATATATGTACAGATTTGTAAAGAACGACAGGTGGTCTTATTAAGAATTATGAATGCTACTGTATATATCTCCTTTTGCTTCTAAATTTTGTTCAGTGGAATCTCAATCTTTGGCACAATACAGAGCACGGTAGGTGGTCTTATTAAGAATTATGAATGCTACTGTTATATGTCTCTTTTTGCTTCTAAATTTTGTTAAATGGAATCTCAATCGTTGGCACAATACAGAGCATAGAACAACCACAACACAAAAAAAATTAGAAATTCCCACATTGATACCGTAAATATGTAGAGAAATATAAAGAAAGATATAAACTCCCATTAAGAGTAATGACTCTACTGTATATGTGATTCCATGTGTTTCTTTGCTTTTGTTCAATGTAATCCTCGCCATTGAAACAACACAATGCAGAGAATGGCAACAGGATGAAATTCACATATCGATGTTGTATACTCTTTCATTGGCCCAAACATGGTATAATGAATGGCAACCAAATGAAACCAAACAGAATTCACATAGCTACTGTATATATGTAGAATAAACAAAAATCACGTATTTTGATGGTATAGACCTAAAGATAGGTAGGGAAAGAATATAGTGTATCAAGGTTACATAACTAGTTATGTAGATTACAAAGTTATATGACCAGTTTATTCAAAATATTTATATCAGTAGTTATGTAGATTACATGTTAAGCTCCCTCTCCCAATGGCTTTTCGGAAACCAACTCCAGTAATTTCTGGAAACCAACTGCAGTCATTTCCTTAGATTATGGAAACCAACTGCAGTTATTTTCTTAAATTACGGAAATCAACTGCAGTTAATTAATTTCCAGTTGAGAGCTTCTGGAGTGATCCATTACTCCCTTTGCAGTTCTCTACTATGATTTGTGGAACACTTGACACATAGCCTGTTCCACATAGCCAACAAAAGCTTGACGGAAGCTTGGCTATATATACTTCTGTTTGGTCCCCAAGTTCACTAACTCAACCCCTTTAGTTTTACACCATCAAGTTAGAGTGAGCAAAGCTTGGAAGTGCCACATGGGATTTGGGAACAATCTCCTTGCCTCTATATAATTCTTAAGCCCCGGTCTTCTCCCTTGATTTACTGCCTATGTGTTGTTTTTGGCATTCGATGTATTTTTGTAGTTTTTTGTGTTGCTCTAGACTGCGTGATTGGCATATCTACTTGCTGTTGCCTACCCTAAATTATTGCAGTTATGTACGCTATGGCTAATCAGTATACCAAAATGGTTGGAGTCTGCCAATACGATGTTTTCATTCATATGGCGGATTGTTGGAGCTTTTGCAAAGACAGTGGATGTCGAAGGGTTCGAACTACAGCCGAGCTCGGGTTCTTGTACTGTAAAGAAGGACAATTATATCAAGTGCGGAGGAAGAAATAAATTTGTGATCTCTGTTAGACTGGAACGTGTGACTTCCAGGAGAGAAGAGCAAATTTCGTTTTCCAATATCCCGTACAACAACAAATTGGGAGTGTAAGCAAGCGTCAATGGCTGGAGGTATTTCTTCTTGGGTATTAAAGTTTATTTCGATTCTTTTAAGTGTTTTATTCCGCATTAAAGAATCGTTATTAAGTTTACATTTGGTACTAGAGCATTTTTTATCTCTGCCTTGGTGTTTACCATTAAAATAAGGGTTTTCTATAGTGTCTTGATTTCGTGTGTTTTACCCGATTGAATGAGGTCTCTTGAGCATTTTTTATCCCTGCCTTCGTGTTTACCATTAAAATAAGGGTTTTCTGTAGTGTCTTGATTTCGTGTGTTTTACCCGATTGAATGAGGTCTCTTGTTTCCCTCTGTTGCCGTCATTCTGTATTTTGGTTTGTCTCTCAAATTAATTGTAATGAGAGTGCAATCCAAACTACGTTCAAAACCCGTTTGTAAGATCTCAGGGTTCAATTTAACACCATTGTTTGTAGGATTATTTTAATTGCGAATCTCTAAATTTAAAGTCACTTGTAAAAGTACAAGCTGAGCAATTGTACAATCTCTTTTTACTTCAGTAAAAAGAGGAATATAATGAAATCAATGAGTGGCTTTATAGATAATGAAATTTTTTTGACATATAAAGAATTTTCAGAATGTATAGGGGAATTTCAGACTCTTCACTAAACACTAAAACAGAATGCATTAAATAACAGATTCCCATTACAGTACCTAATTAGAGTTTTTTTTAAGAATGTTATGCATGAATATTTTAGTTTTATTTATGCAAATTATCATTATTCTTATATCAAGTTAATTTATTTATTTTTCTTTATTTTTTTATAATGTGAGAAAAATGTCAGTGATCCAATTATAATAATGATTAGAGAATACGAGAATAGCCACAACAATCTGTAATTAAATAATATATATATTATGATGATGTTAGGATCACATTAAAGATATTTAGACATTAATGTAATAATTATACTAAATATAATAAATTTTATCCCACGGGAATTTTTGTTATATTTATATAATTAATTAGGATAAAATACTCATAACTTATCCACAGGAATTATGAATTAATAATTTTATCATAAAGTTCAAATCTAAGATAGAATTTATATCAAATTATAATCATAATATACCCTTTAGAATTATGAATTAAGTGAATAATTTGATAAATTCTATCATAAAGAATGATTGAATCTGCTTGAATTGAAAATTTAGTCCATAGACGTATGTCATTAGATTCAATTTTTAAACATGGTTTACATTGGTAAAGCATGAAATTTTATTTTTAGGCCTCAAATTTTAACATAAGCATGTGATCTTTAATTTTATGCAATTGTACAACCTACAAATTTCTCTAAAATTCGTTGGGATATCCCTAAACTTAAGGGAGATAACTATAAGGTCTGGAAAGAGAGAGTTCTCCTTGGTTTGGGGTGGATGGACATAGACTATGCTATTAGGAAAGATGAACCACCGACACTCACTAATACCAGCACTGCAGTGGACATCACGCTTTATGAACGATGGGAACAATCTAATCACCTAAGCATGATGTTCATTAAGACTGAAATTTTAGCTGGCATTTGTGGTTCTATTGATCAGCATGAAAAGGTTCGAGACATGCTGAAATCCATTGATGATTAATTCGTCACTTCAGACAAGGCACTAGCAAGCACCCTAATCATGAAGTTCTCATCCCTAAGGCTCACTAGTGTGAAAGGTGTGTGCGAGCACATCATGCAAATGAGAGACACTGTGGCTCAATTAAAGAAACTCGAGGTTGAAATATCAGAGTCTTTCTTGGTGCACTACATTCTGAACACCCTTCCTTACCAATATGGACCCTTCAAAATCTCATACAACACACATAAGGATAAATGGTCAATTAATGAACTCATGACTATGTCTCTTCAAGAGGAAGAGAGACTGGTGATGGAACTAGGAGAAAGTGCAATGCTGGCAACACGTGGAAAGGGAAAATCTCAAGCCAATCGGAAAGGGAAAGGTAAAGTCCCTCCCCAAGCTGATATCAAGAAGGATTCCAAGTGTTTCTTCTGTAAAAATAAGGTACACATGAAGAAGGAATGCGCCAAATTTCAGAGATGGCTTGTGGACAAAGGTAATCCAATCTCGTTTGTTTGTTATGAATCTAATATGGTTAATGTCAATATTAACACCTAGTGGATTGATTCTGGATCAACAATTCACATTTCGAATTCCTTGCAGGGTTTGCAAAACCTAAAGAAGCCAGTGGGAAGTGAGAAAAGCATCTTATCAGGAAACAAGATGGGCTTGCATGTGGAAGCTGTGGAATGTGTTATTTAACTTTAAGTAGTGGCTTTATTTTAGAATTAGAAAAGACCTTTTATGTTCCAAGTTTTTCTAGAAACTTGATTTCAGTTTCAAGGCTTGTACCTTTTGGATATTCCTTTAACTTTTCAAAAAAATCCTTCAGTTTATTTTATAAATCTGACTTTAAGTAGTGGCTTTGTTTTAGAATTAAAAAAGACCTTTTATGTTCCAAGTTTTTCTAGAAACTTGACTTCAGTTTCAAGGCTTGTACCTTTTGGATATTCCTTTAACTTTTCAAAAAAATCCTTCAGTTTATTTTATAAATCTGATTGTGTTGGGAATGGTATTTTGTCTAATGGTCTTTACTGCATTAATTTAAAAAACAATGTCACTTATGATTCAATGCATGTTCACACCGACACTAAAAGATGTGTTATTAATGAAGATTCCTCTAAATTATGGCGCCGGAGGCTAGGTCACATCTCCATAGAAAGAATTAAAAGATTAGTAAATGAAGGGGTACTTAATACTCTGGATTTTACTGATTTTGAGACTTGTGTGGATTGCATAAAAGGAAAGTAGACCAACAAGTCAAAGAAAGGTGCCAATAGGAATTCAGATATATTAGAGATTATACATACCGATATATGTAGTCCAGACATGGACTCACATGGTCAGAGATACTTCATCTCTTTTATAGATGATTAGTCATGATATATGTATCTCTACCTGCTTCATAAAAAGAGCGAAGCATTAGATGCCTTTAAGATCTTTAAGGCTAAAGTAGAGAAACAATGTGGTGAGCAAATTAAGATCATGAGATTAGATAGAGGTGGAGAATATTATGGTAGATAAACAGAAGATGGACAAGCACCTGGGCCATTTGCAAAATTTCTTCAAGAGCATGGGATTGTTGCCCAATACACCATGCCTGGTTCACCTGACCAGAATGGTGTAGCAAAAAGAAGAGACCGAACATTATTGGACATGGTGCAGAGTATGCTTAGCAGCTCCAATCTTCCTAAATCCTTGTGGACTGAAGCACTTAAGATGGCAGTGTATATATTAAACCCAGTTCCAACCAAGGTTGTTCCTAAAATGCCATTTGAATTATGGAAAGGCTGGAAACTGAGTTTGTGACATATGCGCATTTGGGGATTCCCATCTGAAGTGAGAATATATAATCCACAAGAGAAGAAGCTGGACCCAAGGACCATTAGTGGGTATTTCATTGGATATGCTGAAAGGTCTAAAGGTTACAGATTTTACTGTCCATCTCATAACACTAGGATTGTGGAATCAAGAAATGCAAAGTTTCTTGAAAATGACTTGATCAGTGGGAGTGATCAAACCAGGAACATAGTTTCTGAGAAGGATCATTCAGAATCTCAACCTTCCACCTCAAGTGATAGAATGGTTATTGTTCACAGCACCCCTCAAGTACAAACTGGTGTTGAACAACCAATTGTTGAAGTTCCACAAGCTGCTGACGACATTCCAGTAGAACAGGTAGTTCAAGAGTTGCCAAGAACTTTTGAACAACGAGTTGAACCACATACTTCTCAGGAAGATGATAGTACAACATTAAGAAGATCTACTAGACCAAAGAGATTAGAAATTCTTGATGATTATGTTGTGTATCTGCAAGAATTTGACTACAAGATTAGAGCCAAAAAAGATCCTGAGTCCTTTTCACAAGCCATGAGTTGCAAAGAATCAAAATTATGGTACGATGCCATGAAGGAAGAGATGAATTCTATAAAGAGTAACGAAGTCTGGGATCTTGTTGAGTTGCCTAATGGTGCAAAAGCCATTGGATGTAAATGGATCTTTAGGACAAAGAAAGACTCATTGGGCAACATTGAGAGATACAAGGCAAGACTCATTGCTAAGGGATTCACTCAAAAAGAAGGAATCAATTACACAGAGACTTTCTCTCCTGTATTTAAAAAAGATTCCTTTTGCATTATTATGGCATTAGTATGCCATTTTGACTTGGAGTTGCAACAAATGGATGTGAAAACGACATTCTCAATGGAGATCTAGAGAAGGAGGTTTACATGAAACAATTTGAAGGATTCCCCTCTAGTGATGGTGAGCAATTGGTTTGCAAGCTCAAAAAATCCTTATACGGTTTGAAACAAGCATCCCACCAATGGTATTTGAAATTCCACAGTGTAATTTCTTCTTTCGGTTTTGTAGAAAACATTATGGATCAATGTATATACCTGAAAGTCAGTGGGAGTAAAATTTGTTTTCTTGTTTTATATGTGGATGATATTTTGCTAGCAACCAATGATAAGGGTTTGTTGCATGAGGTGAAACAATTCCTCTCTAAAAATTTTGATATGAAGGATATGGGTGAGGCATCTTATGTCATTGGCATTAAGATCCATACAGATAGATTTCGAGGCATCTTGGGTCTGTCTCAAGAAACCTATATTAATAAAATTTTAGAGATATTTCAGATCAAGGATTGTTCACCAAGCGTCCCTCCCATTGTGAAGGGTGATTAGTTCAATTTGAACAAATGCCCGAAGAATGACTTTGAAAGGGAAGAAATGAAGAACATTCCATATGCTTTTGCTGTCGGAAGCCTAAGGTATGCTCAGGTTTGCACAAGACCTGACATAGCATTTGCTGTGGGAATGTTGGGATGATATCACAGTGATCCAGGTATAGACCACTGGAGAGCTGCAAAGAAAGTAATGAAGTACCTTCAAGGAACCAAAAACTACATGCTTATGTATAGACGGACGGACAATTTGGAAGTAACTGGATACTCAGATTCTAACTTTGTTGGATGTGTTGATTCATTCAAATCAACATCAAGATACATTTTTATGATGGCCGGTGGAGTTGTATCATGGAGGAGTGCCAAGCAGACCTTGATTGCCACTTCCACTATGGAAGCCGAGTTTGTCTCTTGTTTTGAGGCTACTCAACATGGTGTATGGCTTAAGAGTTTCATTTGTGGGCTTAGAATTATGGATTCTATCTCTAAGCCATTAAAGATATATTGCGATAATTCAGCTGCTGTTTTTTTGGCTAAGAACAACAAAAGTGGGAGTCGAAATAAACACATCGATATTAAGTATTTAGCTATAAGGGAACGTGTTAAAAAAAAGAAAGTGGTCATTGAGCACGTCAACACTGAGTTGATGATCGTTGATCCTTTGACTAAGGGCATGCCACTGTTTAAATTCAAGGATCATGTAATGAATATCGGACTTAGTTCCATTATGTAGTTTCTCATTGTATGGACAATGTTATTTTAATGAAATTCTTAATTATTGTGATGTTTTCCTCATATTTATGTGCACCTTAATTTGATTTGAGAGAATTCATCTATGTAGGACCAAGAATAAACATAAGGTTTATTCATTAAGAAGTTGTTGCCACATTAATTTTTTAATAGAAATAAATACATAGTAATACATGGAAGATAATATTTGTCATTAGAGGACTTATCGCCATGATTCATGCATCTATTACTTAATACAGATTATCAATGGATTTTAAGATGAGACATTAAGATTGGAAGTATGGACCAAGTGGGAGAATGTTAAGCTCCCTCTCCCAACGACTTTATGGAAACCAACTGCAACCATTTCCGGAAACCAACTGCAATCATTTCCCTAGATTATGGAAACCAACTGTAGTTATTTCCTTAAATTACGGAAATCAACTACAGTTAATTAATTTCTTGTTGGGAGCTTCTGGAGTGGTCCATTACTCCCTCTACAATTCTCTACCCTGATCTGTGGAACACTTGACACATAGCCAACAGAAGCTTGATGGAAGCTTGGCTATATATACTTCTGTTTGGTCCCCAAGCTCACTAACTCAACCCCTTCAGTTTTACAGCATCAAGTTAGAGTGAGCAGAGCTTGGAAGTGCCAAACGGGATTTGGGAACAATCTGCCTGCCTCTATATAATTCTTAAGCCCCGGTATTCTCCACTTATTTACTACCTATGTGTTGTTTTTGGCATTCGATGAATTTTTGTAGTTTTCTGCGTTGCTTTAGACTATGTGATTAGCATAGCTACCTGTTGTTGCCTACCCTGCATTATTGCAGTTATGTACGTTATGGCTGATCAGTATAGAAAAATGGTTTGAGTCTGTGAATACGATGTTTTCATTCATATGGTGGATTGTTGGAACTTTTGCAAAGACAGTTGATGCTGGAGGGTTCGAACTGCAGCTGAGCTCGGGTTCTCGTACTGTAAAGAAGGACAGTTATATCAAGTGTGGAGGAAGAAATAAATTTGTGATCTCTGTCACACTGGAACCTGTGACTTTGAAGAGAGAAGAGCAAGTTTCGGTTTCCAATATCTCGTACAACAGCAAATTGGGAGTGTGAGCAAGCATCAATGGCTGGAGGCATTTCTTCTTGGGTATTAAAGTTTATTTCAATTCTTTTAAGTGTTTTATTCTGTATTAAAGAATCGTTATTAAGCCATTAAAGAATTGTTATTAAGCTTACATTATAGGGTTATATGACATGTGTATTAAAAACATTTAGTGTCCTTATTAACTCGAGTATGGGCCAACAAGTCTAAGTGTAAGGTAGAATCCCATTGCAGTCTAGTAGGTTTAGATAATGCGACTGCGTATGTTTCTTTATGTTGGCACGTGTTATTGGTATGCCTTACTTTCTACACGTTTGTTTGTGGATAATAACACATTGGAGTGTAATGAAACTAACTTGCTATACTGTGAATAGTGGGTTATCTTCACTTAGAGTGGCTATCAACTCTCAAGATAGCTATTTTGAAAATCATACTATATTTATTAATTTATTCTCTTAGCGCCAATGTTTTCCTTTTCTCATGTTTTAAGGAATGCTAATTTGGTTTAGGGCGGAGACAACGTGAGACTCATGGGCCTTGTTTCACAAGACATTCATGAAGTTGGTTTCCATTTACATCTTTAAATGCATCCTATTTGTAATCATGCTTCATAGTTCTACTTGAATGATGAATTCAAGCAAAATGACTAGTCTAAATTTTAGGCAGAACATCAAATTTTCATAATCCATATATATTTTGTTTGTGTTGGAATATGTAATTTCTACTTGTCTCAATTGTGATTCTTTCTATCTAAAGGAGTCTGTTCCTATTTTGTTTCCAAGATTTGTGTGTGGTTGAGATATTCTCTTAACCAACAGATTGTGTGTCCAAGATAGTTTCTCTATCTTGAGACAACAATTCATATATTTATTTATAACATTATTTAATTAATGGGGATATCGATTTCCTTATGGAAATTGAGACAACAATTCATATATTTATTTGTAACGTTATTTGATTAATGGGGATATTGATTTCCTTATGGAAATTTAACATGGTATCAGAGCTCGTATGGGCCTAAGCCTTGGCCCCTCGTGGGCCGAGGGAAATAAAGAATTTGATGACTATTTTTTTTTTTGTCTTTTGATTGTTTGCCCATCCTTTGTTGTTGTTGTGTGGCTAGAGATGACGCTGAGAATAATGAAGGTTATCGCAGGTGCTGAGAATAATGAAGGTTATCGTAGAGAACGATAAAAGATCTCGAATCCTGATTGTCTGTAGCGAAGCAAAATAATATCGGTGATGTTCATAAGGCCGAATGAAAGCCACTGGACAACCTTCTCAGTTAGGCCCTTTTTGTCGATGGGGTAGCTGTAGTGGTTGTGGGTGCAGACCCTATCAAGGGCTTGGAGAGCATTATGTAGAGAAGTTGTGGCCAGTGTGAGCATTGGTGCCTACGTCCAGTTTGGAGTCATGAATTTTGTGACTCTGTGTGGAGCATATTGATACTCAGTCCATATTTGTGGCTGTCATGGGGCATTGAGACTATTGACTCTGTCGTGATCTGTGACGTGTTTATATGGGGAGTTAGGTTGTTTTCCTGTGGTGAGCCGATCTATCCAAAGCGACCTATGGTGCCCTGCGAAACTTGTGGTTAGCTGCCTCTTCAGAGTGCTACAGAGGCTGGTGCCTATTCGTGCTATGAAATTGGCCGATGAAGGCGTGATACCATTGCAGGAGAAGCATTGTTTTATGAAACACCGTTATCCCAATGGCGATCTGTGCTTTTTTGCATCTGACTGTCTGAGGCGTGATCATAGTATTGGTTTCGTAGCTGCAACCATAAGCATTCAAGGAATAGTGGAGGAGGAGTGGTTTCGTTGTGTAGCGAGTGGCTTTGCTGTCAATGGAGGAATTGGAGTTGTGGTACGGTTTCACTCGCTGTAAACCAAGGAGATCAGTTGTGTCATTAATCAGCAGTCGCAGGTGAGGATCTAAATCTAGATCGGATCACATGCATCTACCTGCCTTGGATTGTTACAATAGAAGCCTTAGATCTGCGAAGGCATCCTTCGGTGCAGAGAAGTAAGCGTACATGAGATCAAATCAGTGTGGATGTAACATCTAAAGCGTGGACGCTCTGTTTTGGTCCGAGGACACCTGTGGTTGGAGCTGAGGAAGAGCAGTGTTGATGGCCGATGCGTGCGAGAGAGGTGATAAAGGTAGGCTTGCCTCCCTTGACACCAATGTTCTTGAATTGAGCCTATGATGAATCCGATATCGGGCTACTGTTTGGTGTTAGAGTTTGGGTTTTGTGATCTAGATTAGTCGATGGTGGCGAGTTGAATGCGACATGTTGAGTGTTGTTTTTGAATAATTCGAGTCGAGTTGCAAATTGATGGGTCTATTGAGGTTTGGTTTGAGTGGACTGGATTGGAGCTCGTGTCCAATGAAATGGAGATTGTTTTGAAGAAATGGTAGGAATGAACAACATGAAAACCTTCAAAACAATCGGATTTTTTTATTTTGAAGAGTACAGTTTTAAAGCGAACCAACACATTTGCTTCCAATATTCCTACGCGAACAAATTTCCTTTAAATGGGAATACTCATCTTGATAGAGAAGTTTTCCATTCCATATTTGTTGATTTTCTTGCTTCGACGTGATTTCGTAAAGTTTCATCACCTTTGGTTGCTTCGTAAGGATTCCTTGAATTCGATGTGAACACATCAACACTGATGCTTGCTTAAAGAAAATTTGAAAGGCATCGATTCTCCTTCTAGCCTTAAGGATCTGGGAGATGATTTCCATATCTTTGATTTGGATATAAACGAGCCAATTTCTTTAAAAGAGCTTCACATTGTTATGAGAAACCTGGGAGAGCACATCGGATGACTGTCGATTGATGAGCAGGGGTGTAGATTGCGATGGAAACAAGAAAGTTGAAACAAAGTGTTTGAAACATTGTTTGGGCGGCTAGAGATTGTGTGTTGGAGGGTACAATTGTGTGCGGTATTTTATTTAGTATTTGGTGACTCATTTGGCTATTGGACGAGACAAATTTATGTTTAGCCATCTGACTCAGGTTTGAAAGCATGGTTGTTTGTGCATGATTGGGTAAATGAAATGAAAATTTTTTTATGATAAAACTTTTTGGGAATTAAATCAATATATATATATATATATATTGAGATTAGCCACCTCAATATAAAGTTATTTTGTTAGAATTGGCTATTCTAACAAATGACAGGTTAAGCATGGAATTCTAAGACTTAGTTGACAAAGACAAAGATGCCCGAGATGTGAACAATTTTAAAGGAGCAACAATAGCAATTAAAGGATGATGGACAATTAAGTTAAAGTTTGTGTGAGTTTGTGGAATAGACTCACAATGATAGTGTATCACATACATTTTACTAGTAAGCAAGTCTAGGATGTTTTGTAGTGGTCTTTGTAATGTATGTACCTGGTAACTCCAAAAGTTGGAGCTTTGTTGTAAGCCTTGTAAGGCATGTGTACCCCCATACAGTTAATGGTAATCTAAAAACCACTTTGTATTTGCAGTGTTGGTTTTTGGTAAGCCAGAAACCACTTCTGAGAGTGAAGTGGACATGGATTCCTGTAGGCATGGTTTAGGGTCAGCCGAGAAAATATTGGGCCTGGTTGAGTCGTGTCTTTGGTGAGCCTTAGTGGTTGGAGTGCATTAGTAGCAGATTTGAGGCCCTTGGGGTTGTGTTCAGCCTTGGTGTCTGATTTGAGCCTTGGTGGTTGGGTTGAGCCGTGGTGGTTGAGAGCCCTTGGTGGCATGGTTGAGGGTGATCCAATAAAACCTAGACCATGGTTACAGGTAATTCGATAAAACCCATGATGATAATATTGGAGGGGGATTTGCAGGTACAGGTACATTTATGAAGTTATGAAGTTATAATGGTTGGAATAACCATGTATGTGAAGGGCATCCTAGTACACTGTCGGTTGCAGTGGTTGGCACCCATGCATTCAAGTGGATGGTTTCTCCTTTATATGGACATCAACATATTCTTTTGTTATGTTTGACCACAATTATACTTTGCAGATTGATATCGAGAAAAGTACTCATTAAGGGGGTGTGTTGGAATATGTAATTCCTACTTGTCCCAGTTGTGATTCTTTCTATTTAGAGGAGTTTGTTTCTATTTTGTTTCCTAGATTTGCGTGTGGTTGAGATAGTTTCTCAACCAACAGATTGTGTCCAAGATAGTTTCCAAGATTAAGTCTATGTGAAGACATGCAACAGTTATCCCTTTCATTGAGGAAGTTATCTCTTAATTAAGGAGATAAGGACGAGTTGTAATTAGTTAGCTCACTTAACTAAGTTAAGTCCAGTTAGATTAATTCAAATAGTTTGTTGAACTAATTGTGAGTTCAGTTAGTTAATGCATGCATGCATGTAATTGCTCCTCTCCAAATAACTAAATATTATCTCATAAATAACTCATGCATGTTAGTTCAGTCAGAGACCCAGTTGAGATCAGAGCAGGGAAAATTTTAAGAACCCCCCCTAAATTTACATGTATAATAAATGGGCGAATCTCCATGGTATATAGGAAAAATGGAAAGTGATTTTATCAATAATATGATATGTATATATAGTTTTTTAGCGAATCTCTCACCAGGCATGGCGAATATTTTACTCAATTATAAAATCTTGTGTTTATTGAATACACAAATGAAATCATTGCATTTCTTTAAAATATCTTTTGAAATCAAAATTATCGAAATTACATATCGATAACCTAGTGGGTGTAAGATAAAATTCACCCCTGCCATTCACAGAAAGCATGAGAAAAACCTAATACTATATATAAAACCAAGAAAAATTCAAATTCATCACTTCTAGGGACCTCATAACCACCCTGCCAATACACAAGTATGTTCCTGTTTGCAATTAGAAAAATTACCCAAATTACAATCTGATTACTCCACTTCTAGGGACCTCGTAACCACCCTGCCAATACACAAGTATGTTCCCGTTTGCAATTAGAAAAATTACCTAAATTACAATCTGTTTACTCCAATGTATGTTGGAAAGTTATAGAAGGATGACTAGTGCAATCAATCCATTCATTTTAGCCCTGGATTTGTTTCAGTTTAAAACAGAAGTATACAAATATACTTGTCCAATGTCTATGCTTTAACCATTCACCTTAAGATGTTTTTACAATATAATTTCCTAAGTCTATTAATATCTTCATTATCATAAAAATCAACCTATATCCATCTTAACTCCACATCTACCACTCTTAGGGGGATGAAATCTATTTATCCCTCTGAGGCACTTGGTAGACCCAGAATTAAGATGGATCTAGATAGAATTTCCGCCTTTAAATAGTCATGCTCAAACATGAAATACCATGGGTCAATACCATGGGTTTATCATAAACCCTGAAGCCTTAAAAATACTAATTAGTAATTTTAATAAAATTAATAAAATTAATAGTTGATTTTAATTTTTTTTTATTTTAACCAAGCTAAAATGGTTTAACAACATACATTAAATTACAACATCCATTTTTACTCTTGATAGGAATCAAATATTTTTTCACATCTATGCTAGTTTGCATATCACGATATTTGATACCTCTTGCGGGTTAGTAGATCCAGAGTAAAGATGGATCTATTCTGTTTTAATTCCCCCATTTAAATAGGCTACATTCCAAGTGAATACCATGGGTCAATACCATGTGCCATTTTGGTGAATACCATGGGTCAATACCATGTGCCATTTTTATTTTTATTAATACTAATATTAGGGTTAATGATGTTTTTTTGCATGGTATTAATA